>AWUE01018545.1:0-104766 GCA_001974825.2 Corchorus olitorius | reverse complement strand
AGTATCTATTCAACTTTGAAAAATTTTATACAACTAATTTTACCATACCCTTTAAATTATCTTCGACTTTAATTACAATTATGTAGTTTTCTATTCGATGTTGATAGAGAGCAAAACTTGTCCCATTATCAATGAAATAAATACTAAGAAACAAACAAAATGACAAGCAGGTAAGAAAACTTTCCATGACAAGGCAAGGTTGTTAATGAGAAAATGAGAAACTAGTTCTACTTCAGAGACATAGTTCAGATGGTGTTTGTTGATATGTCTCATATCTCAATGACAAGCATTTCAAAGTTATAGTCAATACTTAAACAGGGTACTCTGATTTTTTTTTGTTCTTATAGCAAAAACTATATGTTATATATTATGAACTTCTTGGCCTTTGAATCTTCTTTGCAGGGAGATTGGGCCTCAAACAATGCAAGCGGGAGACATTCTTATCAATGGACATAAACAGACCATGGCTTATCGAACATCGGTAAGTGAAATCAAAGTTGCAGCTCTATAATTATTATAGTAATAGCAATGCATAGAACTTGAATAGTCTTTAAACATTCAACCAATATTCATGGTTTTCATTTTTGATATTAACACTAACAGGCATATGTAACACAAGATGATTTATTGACAAGTACCTTAAATGAAGAGAAGTTGTATACTACCCAGCCCTTCTCCAATTGCCAGATACCATGTCAAGGTTAGAGAAGAAAGAGAGAGCAAAATTGACAATCAGCAAATTGGGATTGCAAAATGCCGTTAATACTGGTGGGTGGGGAGTTAAAGGACCGAGCGGCGGCGAAAAGAGGAGAGTTAGCATATGCATAGAAATCTTGACACGCCCAAAGCTTTTGTTCCTGGATGAATCCACCAGCGGAAGAAGCCGATTTTGCTGTAGTCGAGGTCGGGATTCGAGTCGGAGAGCTTGATACCGGAGACGTTGAGCTCGAGGCGACCGATGTGGGTGTAGCCGAACTCATCGAAAGGGATGATTGGCCGGTTATCAGATCGGATCTCCGTGTATCGGATCTCAGCGAAACCAAACGAAGCAAAAACAGAGATCAAAAGACAGAGCAAGAGACAACGAGAGATAGCCATGGAGAAATGGAAATTGGACCCAAAGTTGAGCATAAGGGTAAACGACAATAACGACGGGGAAGATGAAGAATTCTACGGTTAATTTTTCTAAGGGGAGGGGTCGAAAACGGAGAGGGAGACTTCCTCCTCCGAATCACAAAACGATGAAGGCTCACGATTTTGACAAAAAAATTTTAGGAACAAAAATAATTATTTTATTTTTAGACAAAAATAAAATAAAACTTATTATTATTTATTGAAAAGGGCCTATGAAAGTTTATTCTTGGTTTTTTATGAGGTGTCATGTTCTGGTTGCCTGACATGGTATGGCACACATACCCTGTCAGGGCATCAAATTTTTTCCCTTAAAAAAAAGGCAAAACTATGCCGTTTAGTTTTCAATTATCAATTTAACGAAAAAACTTTTTCTTTTTTCTTTTTGAAAAATGAAATTCTTCTTATTTTAAAAAAATACAAAATTATACGTGTATGTTAATGTTCATCATATAACGTGACACGCCAGCATGACTTAACGGCCTCAATTCAACTTTAGTAATTTGACTAAATTGACATAATCTTACAAGTATAAAAATTCAATTGAGAGTTGTTATTAAGTAAAGGGATTCAATTGATAGTTTTTTTAGAAGGACGAAATTGACATTTTCATCTGAGTTTAAGGACCTCCAGAGTATTTTGATCCAAAATGAACTGAAGAGTTGAAAAAAAAAAAGAACTGAAGAGATTTTTGGCGTAAAAATAAATACCGATTTTTTTGGGGCTAGAAAATGGTGGTAGTTATTAAAAGTGAAGGACTCCTAGGGTTTTTTGACTCTAAGTGAGAGCTTTGTCTTGCCGATTTTTCGTGCAAGGTCAACAAATTGGCGGCGATCCAATTTTGACGACAATTATGGCTGACGATTTCAGTGCTTTATGGGACAAATTCTCTTTGAATGATAATGAGGCAGCGGTTTGCGATATTAATAAGGAATTACTACAGGAATCGTTGGAGGAAGGGAAGTATTGGTTGATTGGAAAGATCTTGAGTAGGAAGGCAGTGAAGGTGGAGATTATTCGCTCTGTTTTTCATCAAGTTTGGAAATTGGCAGGTGGGTTGATTGTAAAGGAGATAGGGGAAAAATTGTTTCTTTTCCAATTTGAAAAGATGGGGGAGAAGAATCGAGTTTATCTACAGCAACCTTGGAGCTTCAATAAGGCATTGATGGTTTTGAGTGATTATGATGGCTTTGCTACACCAGAGTCCATCGCTATGAATAGATGCTCTTTCTGGGTGCATATCCATGGTTTACCGTTGGCCTGTATGACGGAAAAGATAGTGGGTGTTGTTGGTAAATCCATAGGTACAGTGGAGGAGTTTGATTTGGGTGGTAGCCATCTCCGAGTTCGAGTTAATTTCAATATTACTCGTCCTTTATGTCGAGGAACCAAAATTAATCTTCCAGATGAAGGCCACAAGATTGTGAGGTTTTCTTATGAAAGATTACCAGACTTTTGTTATGTGTGTGGTCATCTTGACCACCTAGAGAGTGAATGTGAAAAAGCTTTTAACATGAAGATGGCTACTGGAAGGGTGATTAAGGAATATGGCCCATGGCTTAGAGCGGAATTATCCAAGGCTTCATTGGTAGGTTCAGATGGAAGGGGTTTTTGTTCTTCACATGTCAGAGCGGAGGAATCACGACAGGATGAGGGTAAATCACCGGCAAAGGTTGCACACACAGTTGATTCAATGGCACCGGTACAGAGGCAGGTTATTGCTGAAGGGAGAGGGGAGACTGGAGTAAATATTGATGCCCCTTTTAATAGGAATGATCTGGGAAACTCATTTCAAATGGCGTTGATTGACAAGAATGTAGAGTTGGAGAAGCAGGTTTTGGCAGTTTCTGCGAATTTGGCAAGGCAGAATATTAATATTGAAAATCCGGATGTTGAGGTTACTAGTAGGTTGGCCAAACATATTCATGAAGTGGGAAAGTTGGGTGATAATGTTGATAATTTGAAAGAGCAAGTTGAGGGATCTTTTGTTTTTGGTGCATAGCCCCAAACAACTAACAAAGTGATTAAGAGATTTGCTCGTACAAAAAAGGTTGCTCGGTCCTCATCTCAGGTTCGTATAGTGCCTAATTCGGAAGCTGAGGTTCGAGTTTCTGGATGTAAGAGAACTGATGGTGATCGGTTATCTCAGGCGGGTTCGAAAAGGAGTAAGGAGGGTGGTGGGCAGGGGTCAGAAAGCATTTCAGAATTTATCAATATTTCAACGGCGGTGGTTGGATATCAAGGCCAACCCCGCCAATCCCAATGAGTATTTTAGCTTGGAATTGCCGGGGTTTGGGGGCAGCCCGCGTAATTCCACAAGTCCAAAAGGTGTTGTTTCAACACCGCCCTATGTTGGTTTTCTTTAGTGAAACTAAGAGAAGCAGTAGTGAGATGGATTGGTTACGATCAAGGTGGGGTTTTCAGAGTTGTTTTTCAGTTGATTCTATAGGTCGGAGTGGGGGACTTTCACTTATGTGGCAGGAGGCATGGGATGTTACGGTTGTAAGTTACTCGAAATACCATATTGATGTTAATATTGTTGAAGCAAAAGATGTAGCACCGTGGCGATTCACGGGCGTTTATGGTAATCCAAATACTGCTCAACGTGCGGAGTCTTGGGCAATGATAAGGCAGCTGGCTAACCAAAGTTCTCTTCCATGGGTGATTGGGGGTGATTTCAATGAACTTCTTTCGGTTGAAGAGAAACTAGGAGGAGCAACTAGACCATCATGGCAACTTCAACAGTTTAGAGATGTTATTGACGATTGCGAGTTATTACATCTACCTGTGGAAGGACCAGATTTTACATGGAGGAAGGGACGGGGTGATAATGTTGTATTGGAAAGGCTTGATCGTTTTTTGGTATCTAGTGAGTGGCTTGACAGGTTTCCTCATTCGAATGAGCTCCATGTATACTCTAATTTTTCTGATCATCTACCTATTTTCCTTATGATTGCTGACCAACCTGTTGTTAAATTTGAGAGACACTCGGCTTTTAAATTTGATAATTTCTGGATTCGACATGGGGAATTTCGGAAGGTGGTGGAGGAGGCCTGGCGATCAAATGGAGCTATTTCATTGACTAAGGTTATGAATAAGATTCAATCTTGCTCGGAAAAATTTAAAGATGGAATGTGGAGGTGTATGGCTCTTTGCCGAGACGAATTGACAAGATGAAACAAGAAATTGCTAGTTTCTACAAACGTGGTAATTTTGATAGGAGTCAATTAGAGTCATTACTAGTGGAGTTAGCCGAATTAGAAAAATGCAGTGAGGTGTATTGGAGACAGAGGGCCAAATCTTTATGGTTACGTGAGGGTGACCGTAATACCGCATTCTTCCACAAATTTGCTTCTAAGAGGAAGCACGAAAATTCTATAGCAAAGATTAAGAATGATGATGGCGTGTGGCTGGTAAAGCCTCATTTAATTGAAGGTGCTTTCATTAGTTATTTTAAGAAGTTGTTCTCTTCTTCTCGTCAATCTGTTCCTGATGATTTTTGTGAAAATATTAAGACAAGATTGACACCGGAGCAGATTAATATTTTAGCTACTCCTTGGTCTGTGGATGAAATTAAAGCTGCTTTAGATCAAATGAACCCATCCAAAGCTCCTGGGCCTGATGGAATGACGGCAATGTTTTTTCAAAAATATTGGGATGGTGGAGAGGTTAGTAGAGCAGTGTTGAATTTATTAAATGGAGGGGAATGGCCGAATGATCTCAATACTACAAATATAGTGTTGATTCGGAAGGTTAAAAATCCTTCTACACCTGCTGATTTCAGGCCTATCAGCTTGTGTAATGTGTTGTATAAAATTGTCTCGAAAGTACTTGCGAATAGAATGAAGCAGATTTTGCCTGACATTATTAGTAAGAATCAAAGTGCTTTTGTACCGGGGCGTTTGATTTTCGATAATGCTTTGGTGGCTTACGAAACTGTTCACAGGCTGAAAACGAAAACAAGTGGCAAAGAGGGTTTTATGGCACTTAAACTCGATATGAGTAAGGCGTATGATCGGGTTGAATGGGATTATTTGGAGAGGGTAATGCAGACAATGGGGTTCCCTGTTAATTGGATTTCACTGGTTATGACTTCAGTGCGTACTGTCTCATATTCGGTAGTGATTAATGGTAAACAATGTGGTAACATTGTGCCATCCCGTGGAATCAGACAAGGTGATCCGATTTCTCCATATCTATTTCTTCTTTGTGTTGAAGGGTTATCTTCTTTGCTCAATAATGCAGATGAACAGGGTACTATTAGAGGAGTGTCAGTTTGTCGTTTGGCTCCACGAGTTACTCATTTGCTATTTGCAGATGATTGTTTATTGTTTGGCCGAGCTACTATGTCAGAGGCTGAGAATATCTTGACTCTCCTTCACCAATATGAGATGGCATCTGGGCAGTTTGTGAATGTGGATAAATCGGCAATTTATTTTAGTACTAATACTGCTCTTGATAGAAGGGAGATTATTAAGCGAAAATTGGGTGTACAGAAAACGCTTGAGGGAGATCGCTACTTGGGTTTACCTATTCTTGTTGGTAGAGCAAAGCGATTACATTTTCAGCATATTAAGGAGAGACTTTGGGGCCGAGTCCAATCCTGGTATAGTAAGTTGCTATCAACAGCTGGGCGTGGTGTGCTTATACAAGCGGTAGCTCAAGCTATTCCTGTATATGCTATGAGCTGCTTCCGTTTCCCCAAGTCTTTTGTGCGAGAATTGAATATGATTTTGGCAAGGTTTTGGTGGCAAAATAGTGGTGATAAGCATGGCATTCATTGGGTGAATTGGGAGAGTTTGTGTCTTTCCAAACTTGATGGGGTCTTGGATTTAGAGATTTTGAGGCATTAAATCTTGATTTTTTAGCAAAGCAAGGATGGAGGTTTCTGCATAATACTGACACATTATGCTACAAAGTGTTTAAAGCTAAGTATTTCCCAAATGGCTCATTTTTTTCAGCTGCGTTGGGATCTAATCCGTCATACGTGTGGCGAAGTATCCTTGATGGCAGGGAAGTATTGTTGCGAGGTACTCGATGGCGAATTGGAGATGGTATGTCGGTGAGGATTTTAGAGGATACTTGGGTCCCTGGGCTGGAGCTAGCGCACCCAATCTCTATTCGACAAGATCACTTTGTGCCCAACTTGGTCGCTGAGCTTATTGATCCAGAGGAGAGGATTTGGAAGGAGGATCTTATTACTGAGCTGTTTTCGACAAGGGATGCAGAGGCCATAATGGACATTCCTCTAAGTATGATAAGGTCCGATGATAAGCTTATATGGGTGGATTCATCTATGGGAATGTTCACTGTCAAATCTGCATATTATATAGCTAGAAGATGGATTAATCATGATTTGGATGAGGGAGATCTTCGGAATCCTTTTTGGCGTTTATTATGGACTACAAATGTAATTCCAAAAATTAAATATTTTAATTGGAGATTATCTCATGGGTTTATTCCCATTCGCTGTATACTTCGAGCTCGCCATATGGATGTGCCTACAGAATGTTGTGTTTGTGGTCAAGGGGAGGAGAATTTATACCATCTTTTCTTTGATTGTATCTTTGCTCGATCTGTATGGCATGAGATTGCCAATTGGGTGGTTAGCTTTGCGGAATCAACGCATGCAACAGAAGATTTTTGTTGAACCTTGCTATCCTAACTAAGCAGAGAGGTAAGTTGAATCATGTATTCACGTGTCTTTGGCAGTTATGGTATAACCGGAACTTGTGTCTTTATGAGGGACGGTGTTTGATGGCCACACAATTTATTGGCTTGGTGAACTCGACGCTAGCAGACTTTGAAGAAGGACTTAAAACTGCACATGGAGAACGGATTATTACTAGACCAGTGTACGTTATGCAGTGGCAGCCTCCTCTGCCGGGGTTACTTAAACTAAATTGTGATGCTTCTTTTAAAGTGATTGAGAAGAAGGCAAATGCTGGTATGGTGGTTCGTAATGCTGTCGGCGATGTGATTCTTGCAGGGGTGAAGATGTTTGAGAGTGTTGTGGATGTTATGCATGCTTAAGCAATGGCAGTGATATTTGGTCTTGAAGTAGCATGGGAGAAAGGTTATACCGATGTGATGGTGGAGACTGATTCATGGGGAATTATTGAAGAAATTAAAAAGGGAGATCACTCTTTATGGTCTGGTGCTTATTTAGTTCATGATATTAATGCTTTGGCTACATTGTTTGAGTCTATATCTTTTCGATTTGTAAAGAGAGAAGCTAATACTTTAGCACATAATATAGCTAGAATAGAGTGTGAGGGTGATGATCAATTACTTTGGGTTGGTTATTTGCCATCCTTCATTTGTAATCCTGACACTTGAGTCATTAATAAAATTCCTTTTACTTCAAAAAAAAAAAAAGAACTATATAGTCTTCCAATTTCGGTCAAAAGAAGATAAATAAAAAATAGAAAAGCTTCTTTAGCCACCCTGACTGAGGTTGGCGGCGGTGCTTGGACCAACATGAGGTAGGCAAAACTCCTACAACAACACAGATAAACATTTTCCTTTTTATATAATCTAACACAATTTCATTTTACTTGATTTAGAATTCTAACCATTAGATGTTGATGGGTCGCACAAAAAAAATGTAAAAGAACTAGATTATACTGACATTACCTGTAGTAAATAAATTTAAGAAACTATAAATTTAAATGATAGTACATTTCTAATTTTACAACGACAAAATCAAATAAATTATATAGAGATTTTGCATGTTCCAAAAAAATAGTGATTTGCATTCTTCCTTGATTATAGAACTGGATGCTGTAGTGGAATTTTAGTTTCTCAAGAAACAGTTACTTTCTTCACATTCGTGCTACATTCTGGTCAGAGATTACTATACGATTATGCAGGGTGGTTGGATAGCAGAGATTCGACACATCTATAGAGAGGATAATAAGTGTGCTGATCTATTGGCAACTTTGGCCAATGATAATCCTCCTAGAGTGAGATGGTTTGATGAGTCTCTGATGCAACTCCTACCTCTTCTTGAAGATGATAGGATAGGGGAAGGCATTTTAACACTGCAGCTTTACTTTCCTTGTTCTTATGTAGTAAAAAATAATAATCATGACACACCCTATCAAAGATTACTAGATTATGATGGCCCAAAAAAAAGATTACTAGATTGTTATTATTATACATAAAAAATCCATGAAATTCAACATACTTGCTCAATATGAATATTTAATATGAATATTCTCTTCTTCTTATGCTCCTTGAAAGTTTAAAATTTATGTTATTATGTTTTTAGGGTAAGAAAAGTAGGAAACTCTTTTGAGGATTTGCGATTTCTTGTTTTTATGAAATTTTTCGATTTTGCAAATTATTTATCAACTTAATGTTTATAAAGACTTAACTTAGATGTTTTTCATATGTTCACTATAAATCTAAGTCTTCCCATTTTGAAACAACCTCATTCGCATATTTAATACAAGTACGTGTAACGTGTCTATGTCTCACAATGAGTATGACAGATTTTTTACATAAGAAGTAAGTAGCTAAATAAGAGAAAATGGGAAAGGAAGTAATGAAATGTTGAAAGTGATGTTAGAATATAAAAGGAAAAAGAAGAAGCAAAGAAAGAGAAGGATTCTACAAAGGCGAAGGGGGTTAGCTAACATCAAGCCCCACCCTTAACTTGAAATGGGGAAAAATCGGCAATGCATGAATTATGGGCGGTGACCGACCCTTTCCCTTTTTTCCACTCTCAATCCTAACAAAGCGGAACTCAACTTTCTCTCTCTATCAACCTTACCATTAAACTTTAGTCTTTCTCGGACCATCCTTTTCAATTTTTTTTTATTATTTGTAATATTTTTTTCATTCAATTCTTCTCGTTTACTACTTTTTTTTTAAAATAAATACAAATTAAAAAAAAGAAAAGAAAAAAAGGACAAGAAAATACCCATGTTCTTACAAAACACAAAGATTCTGAGATCATCATCATCGACAAGAACAACAACAAATCCCATCTGTAAAACAATTAAAAAGCCATAAAGAAAGGTAATAACCCTTTCATTAATCCCTTTTTTACTACTTTCTTTCCATTTTTTTAATGTTTCCTTTTTTCATTTTTTACTGTTATTGAATTGATCATACTTCCCATTGGAAACCCATTTGTTATAATTATTATGACTGTAACTGTAACTTCTTTCCATTCTATTACCAATTCTATCACACCCCAAAACTTAAATTTATGAAGAAAAAATTGATAAAAGAAGAATATGGATGATCCAAGAAGAAGGAGCAGGAATGCAGCAACAAATTTTACCTGTTGATGACAAAAGGAGTCAATTTTTAAACTTCTTTGTTTTTTAAAAATTCTTTTTTACTGTACTTGATTGATCTTTAAATATTCCTACCTGCATTATTAAAATCGTACTCTTTTTTTGTTGAATAAATAAGGTTATTAATTAATTTAATTAATGAGATTTTACAGTTCATGTTGAGTTTCTTTAGCTTTGTGGTTGTGGGGTTTGTCTTTTTTTTTTGGTTGCCGTTAGTGATAAGCACGCCTGGCACTCATCATTCCCTCCAACTCCCTTCAACCCTTCTCCTTTTCTTTCTCTCTCCACCTTTTCTCTCTCTACAACTCAATGTTCTGCTTCTCTCTCTAGAATTCTATTCCAAGTCTCTCTTTTCCCTGTCTCACACTTTTTTTTCCCTATTCAGCTTTTCATTCTAAAAACAGTCTCATATTTATTTTTCTCTATTTTTTCTTCAATTTTTTGGATCTGGGTTCTGCTTTGTTTCAGATTGTCATCATCAATAACCAGGTATTTTGTCTGATCATAATTTCATTTTTTGTGGATTTATTGGTATCTGGGTATTTTGAATTGATGTTGCATTTGCTCAATTCAAGACGATACATAGCTTTAAAATGTAATTTTCTGGGTTGTTGAGCTTTGAGAAGTTTGAACATTTTTGTTCTTTTTGGGTCTTTTTTGTGGTATGCTTCTATTTTTGGTTGGAAAAATTGATCTGATTGGTTGATGGTGTATTGGGATTTAGAAGTCTAGCTCATCTTTGATAACTTTATGCTAAGTAGGCAATGGTTTTGGGGAGCATGAATTAGCTTTGTTTTCTGTTCCTGCGATGTGAATTTCAATAAAATATGGTCTTTTTCTCACCTTCACTACATTGAATTTCGATATATGGGAAACTGTAATCTAAATACGGTGTTAGAATGTTGGGTTATTTATATATGGGAAATTCTCTTCTGGGTTATGGTTATCTCGGAACATGGCCATTATAAGACAGCCAAAATAGTAGTTTGCTTTCATAGAGGATTAGCTGGAAAATGAAAATGATAAAGAACCAAAGTGGTCAAGTGGTTATTCCTGGGAACCTTAGCTTGGTCTTAGCTGATTTATGCGGGTTACCTACATGAAGCTTTTTGATTTTGTCTTTTAGTTGATTGTATTGTCTAACCAGCTAAAGTTAGTGTTACAGTTGTTTGAGATGGGGACTAACATTCCAAAAAGACCTGATTGAGAGGCAATTAGAATTTGGGGTTCTCGGTCTGTGATGCCTAAATGAAGGAATTTTATAGATGATTTCATTTGTTGCAAAGCAGATGAATGTGCTTTATTAAACTCATTAAAGAAGAAAAGAGACCTTGATGCATTTTTGTCCTTAGCTAGCTAGTGCTTTGGGAAAGAAGTGAAAACTGCACCCAAATAAGGGATGCAAGTGGTTTCTGTTAATGTTGAAAGTTCTTATGCGAAAATGCAAAAGAACGATAGATTGCATAGAAGTAAGCATGTTCTTTGTAGAATGAACAACTAATCTAGATACATGTTTCAAATTTAAGTGTTGCTGAATTATTTTCTTCCAAAATTTTGTTCAAGTCATATGTTTCAGGTTCAGATGTGTACGATATTCTCTGTCAAAGATTTTACATCTAAAATCATCTGGAATGGCATGTAATCTTGATTTTGTATCTCATTGTTTGATTTTTCGTTCTATAAATTTGATCACATTTTCAATAACAATAACAGGAACACTGTTGTGAGCTAGCATTGTTTCTTCTTCCTCCAATGACTTATTTATCTATTTCATACCCCATTGATGGTGCCAATTATTTTTCAGGTTAAATCTGTTGCTTTCCTACAGCTTAAGACCTAGAGGAGCAAAATATTAAAGCTACTAAACATTATGGCTGTTTCCATGAGAGATTTAGATTCAGCTTTCCAGGGAGCTGGACAAAAAGCGTATCCTTGAGTTTGAGAACTTGCAGCCTCTTGATGTGTTACCGTCATTGATTATTTACCATTATTTAGATCAATAGTCTAGAAGTATGATTGTTTCTAGCAAATTAAGTTGTATTTATGATGGAAAAGTTTAGAGAAAGCAAATAACTATCCCATATACTGTTGTTTAAATCATGGATATGTCCTGTTTTCAGTTCTTCTTCTTCATGAATTATCTCCTTAACAATTTGTAGTGGAATTGAAATCTGGCGCATCGAAAACTTCTGCCCTGTTCCTGTTCCAAAGTCATCTTATGGAAAATTTTTCACCGGGGATTCCTATGTTATTTTGAAGGCAAGTTATTTTCTCAGGGTATCAAATTGAATTGTTCACAAGTTGTATATTCTTGTTGACACCAAAATTTGGGAGTTAGATGATAAAATCTGAAGCGTGTGAACTTAAGAATGTTTTTCTTTTCTTATAGTTATGACTGCCAAGAGTCCATGTTAATTGATAAAAGAGTCTGCTGGATGCTTAAATAATGTAGTTCACCTGGTCTTTTCACCTGGTCTTTAGTATTTGGCTGGTGTTGTTGTTTCATTTCCATTGGGGTTATTCATAAAAAGTGACTGACTACTACTAAGTACTGGATTATATTCTGGTTTGAGGGTCTACGATGCATTTAAGTTTCCAACCTCTGATTATTGTTCTGCGTTACTACGTTGCTGCAGACAACTGCCTCAAAAAGTGGTGCCTTACGTCATGATATCCACTATTGGCTTGGTAAAGATACAACACAGGTAACCTTGTTAGCACAACTTTTATATTACTTTCTTAATTTTGAAAATTTAGCTAGTAATAGATTGAATTTGAAGTAGAAAGCTTTAGATCTATTTTGTGACCACAACTCGTTTAACATAGGATGAAGCAGGTGCTGCTGCAGTCAAGACTGTTGAACTCGATGCTGCTCTTGGAGGGCGTGCTGTTCAATATCGTGAAGTACAGGGCCATGAAACTGAGAAGTTTCTTTCCTATTTTAAGCCATGTATCATACCCCAGGAAGGTGGAGTTGCATCTGGATTCAAACATGTTGAGGAAGAAGAATATAAGACACGCTTGTTTGTGTGTAGAGGCAAACATGTTGTCCATGTGAAAGAGGCAAGTCTCTGGATCGCACTTATCCTCCAAGGATCAACTATTCTTATTAAGGGTTGTGCTCTAAATTGCCTCTAATCCTTTTCCTTTGCAATCTTGATGACATTTTGTGCCAGGTTCCTTTTGCTCGGTCTTCCCTCAACCATGATGACATCTTTATACTAGATACCAAGTCCAAAATTTTTCAATTTAATGGCTCCAATTCATGCATTCAAGAGAGGGCCAAAGCCCTTGAAGTTGTCCAGTACATCAAAGATACCTATCACGATGGAAAATGTGAGGTAGCCGCCATTGGTGAGTAAAGTAACAGCTTAGGATCGCAAGAAAGGGGAGAATAAGATGCAATGGTAGGAATTTGGGTGAATGAATTTGTAATAATGATTTCAGTCTAATTATTTTATGCAGAGGATGGAAAGTTGATGGCTGATGCTGAAACTGGAGAATTTTGGGGTTTATTTGGTGGCTTTGCTCCACTTCCAAGGAAGACTGCTACTGATGAGGATAAGACTGTTGATTCTTCTACAACCAAACTACTTAGGTAATATTTCTTGATGGTTTGATGATGGTGGTGGTCAACCAATGTTGGATTGATTATTACCTTCAGAAATGCAAATCAGCATTCTCTAAATTGACCAATAAGTTACCTTTGAGTAGAAATCAAATTAGTTTTGCATTTCCTAAATTAATTTTCTTTGGTTGTGCTGTAATTTTGTAATTTGAAAAAATGTTTTTTATTTCCTCATGGATGCTTATCAAGTGTTGAGAAGGGGAAGGCTGAGCCTGTTGAAGCTGATTCCTTGACAAGAGAGTTGTTGGAGACAAACAAATGCTATATTTTGGATTGTGGGTTAGAAGTCTTTGTATGGATGGGAAGAACTACTTCACTCGATGATAGAAAGAGTGCAAGTGGAGCTGCAGAGGTAATATAAATTTTTCTTTTTAATGCAATTTACATTAACTTCTATTTGGATTTTTCATTTACTCCTTTTATCATTGTTGATATCACTGAACAGGAGTTAATCCGTGATTCCGATCGACCAAAGTCCCACATAATTCGTGTAATTGAGGGATTTGAAACTGTTATGTTTCGGTCGAAGTTTGAGTCCTGGCCTCAGGTCACCAATGTAACTGTCTCTGAGGATGGTAGAGGAAAAGTCGCTGGTGTGTTACTAAAATCTTGCATTATTGTTGTCTTTGCAGGATAAACTGTTCTTGCTTGATATTTTTACTTTTCTAGCTATCAAATAATAAGCATTACTGTTGTCAACTTGTCATTAATATGTCATATCTGGTATTGTAGCTCTTTTGCAGCGTCAGGGGGTGAATGTCAAGGGTCTTTTAAAAGCTGCTCCAGTGAAGGAAGAACCCCAACCATATATTGATTGCACAGGAAATTTGCAGGTATATACTTGCAACAAGTGATGCTAATATCTTATTATATTTGACTTAAACTAGTATAATCTTCGAAAGTGTTTAAAATTTTATTATTCTGGACAGCATCATATACATACACGTAGACACTGCAAAAAATGAAAAAAAAAAAAGGACAAGAAAGAAAGAAAGAAAGAAACACTATAGAACCTATCATTGTTTTCTGAACAAGTAAAGTTTATTTGAAGAAGATTTATGAGTGTCTTGTAGCTGCATTTGATGTGCAATCTTTATATTTCTATGCTATCTATAATATTATTTATTGCAATCATAATTTTCTCCATTCTATGAACATAATGTAGATGTAGCACATTGACCATGATTTTGATACCCACTTACTGATGACATTAACCTGGCTGTTCAGGTTTGGCGTGTGAATGGCCAGGAAAAAGTTCTCCTTCCAGCTGCTGATCAGTCAAAATTTTATAGTGGAGACTGCTATATTTTTCAGTATTCCTATCCTGGAGAAGACAAAGAAGAGCATCTTATTGGAACATGGTTTGGAAAGCAGAGCGTTGAGGTGATTAAGCATTATTTATTTTCTAATCCCTTGGGTCCCCAAAATTGTTGTGTTGAGTGGCATATCGAATTTCGACAACAATTTCTACAACAGTCTTCGTAAACTATCATTTAGAGTAGGAAATGAATGAGCTTTTGCTTTGATATATATTGGAATATTGTAGATGAATGTTCTGTTTACAGCTGTGCTTGCTTTAGTTTTGGCTGATGTGACTTATCTTCTTGTTGTATTTTCCTTTCAAGTGTGCTTCTGCTATCCTACTAATGAATGAAGTTGAATTTTTCCTTTTTTCTTAATAAAAAAAATGCTGCAGGAATTAGTAACTTGTTGATAAGAAAAAGAAATAGTAACTTGAATTTGTTGTTTTGCTTTCCCTTATATTATGATTTCCATCTGAACATGCCTCTGCGTATGATGATGAACAAAGCACTCTTCACTGATGTAGAATCGTTTTATTTGGAGAATTTAATCCAATGCTTATGTGTTTAAGAGTTTTATAAGCTTGGAGGCTCTCTTTATGTTTTCAACGATAAAACCTCAGATGATAGAAACCTGATATTGTCCAAACTTGAGTACTGAGAACTTATGGAAACATAAAATCAACAATGATAGAGCTAGTTTCTTCCTTTGGGATTATTGATCATTTGTCTATAGACGATGATCATGAGTCTTGTACATATTATAACTATTGATATCTAAAAGCATTAGGCTTATGTTTGCTAGTTAATATAATCTTTCTGTGAGTCAATTGACAGTAAATTGTTGTCAATTGACTGAATTGTTGGTTACTGTTGTAGAGGTTTATGGCTGGCAGTTCGGGAATTGTGTCATTTCAGATTTGACTTTCTGGATCACATCAGACTTTAGGCTTGACTTCTTAACTCATTTGGTTCACATTGTGGGGGTTATTGTTAAGTTTGACTATGACACAATTACTTTACTGTAGCAATCTTTTATTTTTTCGATGTCATTTGTATTCGTATTTTTCTAATTGATCAGTTTGAGTTTCTGACTTTAGAGTAAATTTGAATTGGGTAGGTTGAGTTTTTGGTGCATCGAATGAGTCATTTGGGTTGAATCAAATTTTTCCACGTCTCAGAGTTTGGTATTATATAAAGATCTTTGGTAACATATTTGATATGTATGAGTGTAATTGATTATGTGATCAACTGGTCATGGAGAAACTTGTTTATATTTGGCTATTGACCGTATACCTTCTCTTGAGGGAGAGTCCCTTTATATTTGCTGAACAATCATGAAGAAAAGTAGCTAAAATTAGCTTTAGGAAAAAGGTTAACCATTTTTAGTTTCTTACCCATATGTTCAGCATTGTGCTTGAGGCAACATTGTCTTATATGGAGAATTTATTAGTTCTTAACTTGTCTTTCTTTGGGGGGTCTTCTTCGTTAGCTTCTTGTGTGATTATTTATCAGCATATTGTTTGTACCATGCATGTGCCTTTACCATATACCTATATTGTTATTTGTATATATCATGATCCTACCTTTACCTTTTTGCACAATGCTCGTACTTTTATTATTACTTATCATGCATTTTCACTTAACAGGAAGAAAGAGTTTCTGCTGTCTCTTTGGCGAGCAAAATGATTGAATCAATGAAGTTCCTGGCTGCTCAAGTAGTTTTCTTTTACCTATAGCACTGTTGATCTGTAAAATTCGCTATGGTTTGTATACATTTCTAATTTGCTTCTGATGGTACCCCATTACTGATTACCAGGCTTGCATCCATGAAGGAAGTGAACCCATTCAATTCTTTACAATCTTCCAGAGCTTTATTGTGTTTAAGGTTTGAGAAATTTTAATTAATAAAATCTATTTCCTTCATTGGGCACTCATACTTGTATCTTCAGGTTTTCTGTAAATGACTGTTTCAATTATGTGGAATTCATCAGGGTGGTCTTAGTGATGGATACAAGAATTACATTGCGGAAAAGGAGATTCCTGATGAAACATACACAGAAGATGGTGTTGCATTGTTTCGAGTACAGGGTTCTGGACCTGATAATATGCAAGCTATACAAGTTGAAGCAGTATGTCCCATGTTCTCTTCTATTATTATTTGTGCCCCTCAGAATTCAGTGACAAGTATGATACTAATAGAAGTAATATTTTCTGTGATAATGTCTATAATATTTCCACCTGACTATGGTCCAGTACTCTCTTTCTCTCTCTCAACTGAATTCAGACAAAAGTAACTGGGCCATGATCTAGTTTCTTCTTGTCTATGGGAATTTCTCAGTAATTTGAATGCCTTATCCATGGAACAAGGAAAAATAACGGAAAGGGGCAGCTAAGATCAATTAAGCAAAGCATTCCTAAGGGATTGTACTAGTTGCTGGTGAAATTGAGTACTTGAGGTGAAAGTGGAAGGACAAAGAGAGAGAGAGAGTATAAGACAACTAAAATAGTAAAGTGATATTCCTGAAGAGTGATATAGTTTTAGTCTGCTGAAGCTCATATTAGAAAGAGTTGAACTCCACATATAACTTTGGCTGTCACTGACTTAACCTAATTAGAGCGATAAGATTGCAATTCTTTTCCATGATAGTGTGATAGTTTTTCCTTGGACCACTCTTCAGTTTTTCTCGAATATAGGAATTTGAAAGCTTGAGTCCCAAAAATGTTATGTACGTTTTTATCTTTATGCTTGATATAAAAAGGATAGATTAATTTTCCATATTAAAACCATTCGTTGTGGTTGGATACTTTTTAATTTAATTCAGTTATAATGTTGATTTTATGAACCAAAAAGAAGATGGGATAGGTGAAGTGATATTGCATGTAAAATCTGTGGAAATGCATTCCTTTAATCACGGTTAACTAGGAATTCTGTACTTATTAATTGACTTTTGATATGGTTTGTATATGAACCTTCAACTCATTTCTATCGTCATAGTTTAAACCATGCGAGACCACCTATGAAGTCCTTGTATTCCTCTTAGCCTTTGATTTAGCAATAAACCTATTTGTTCCAATGATTGCATTCGTAATTTTATTTGAATCAAATTATTTGTTCTGCAGTACATCTATTTTGTTTACAGGATGGAACTTATGCTGTTTTCCTTTTGTTTTTGTTTAACTTCTATCAGGTTGCTTCATCTCTGAACTCCTCCTACTGTTACATTTTACATAGTGGTTCCACTGTCTTCACATGGGCTGGAAATTTAACTTCCCCAGATGACCATGAGCTTGTTGAGAGGCAGCTAGATATCATAAAGGTTTGATTTGTGTACTTTCAAGTTACTTCCTTCTCTGACCTTGATTTAAGCTTGACAGAATAACATGTGTAAGGTTGTTGGTTCGATTTATTGGTATAGAATCTTGTGAATCACTTTGAATTCAGTTAGTTGGGTTTCTTATTTGGGTCTTTTTGTTTCTAATTACTTTAGTTTTTCTTCGAATATGGCTTTTGCACCCCTTTTTCTTGGTCTGTAATATCATTTCAATTATCTCCAGCCAAATTTACAATCGAAGTCACACAAAGAAGGATCAGAGTCGGAACAGTTTTGGGAGTTGGTAGGAGGAAAATCTGAATACCCAAGCCAAAAGATTTCTAGGGTACCTGAAGGGGATCCTCATCTATTCACTTGCACATTCTCAAAAGGTATTACTGATTCTCTCTGGTGGTTATAAGGTTTTATTTCAATGTCTCTTGGTTCTACAAACATAAGATGCAATCTGTAATTCTAGTTTTCTAATTAATTCTCCTTTATCATTTCATGGCTAATTGCAACCTGCACTCTGATCTTCAGGGAATCTAAAGGTGTGTATCTACGTTTGAACTGTTAGTTTCATGTATCTTTTCTTTTAGTTTGTTTGGTTATATTTTAAATTTCATTTATGTTGAGTCTGGCAATATAACCATTTTATCAAATCTGTTTCTAAGTTTATATCTTCCATCCATTTATGGGTCATGCTAGCACAACTTATTCTTGTTACTTGTGCTACTTCTCTTTATTCTGTAACAATGTTTATAATATGCATTTTATTGCAAAAAAAAAAATGCTTATGTGTATATATGAAAAAACCAACTTTGTACCTGCTTGTCTTTTACTTGTACCACAGTTTTGAAATGAAAGTTTTATCTCAGGTTAAGGAGATATATAACTTCACTCAGGATGATTTGATGACTGAAGACATATTCATCCTAGATTGTCACTCGGATATCTTTGTCTGGGTAGGGCAACAAGTTGATAGCAAGAATAAATTGCAGGCCCTAACCATTGGTCAGGTAAGGCCAACTAGTTGCATTGAAACTGGAACTGTAGTTGCATTAGGGTGTATTATTTTCACTTTTGTGGACAATCATTGATCTTGAGGGACACTGCTTTCTTTAAATCATAACTCACAAATAATATAAATTGAATTGTTCCTACTTCCTAGTGGTTGGCTGGTACAATCTGTTAAGAATTTGAAAGAGTGGTAGATTTACCTGGGAATATTCTTAACCCATTTTCTCTGTTGCACAGAAATTTCTTGAACATGATTTTCTCCTGGAAAATTTGTCCCATGAAGCTCCAATATTCATAGTCATGGAAGGAAGTGAGCCACCCTTCTTCACACGTTTCTTTTCATGGGACTCTGCAAAGTCTACAGTAAGTATTTCACTACTGCATGCAAAGTCATCTTGGTTGATTTATTCGCAAGGCTCTTACTATTTTCATTTGCGTGCAGATGCATGGAAACTCATTTCAGAGGAAGCTTACCATAGTGAAAAATGGGGGCACACCAGTTATGGATGTAAGACTTATTCTTCTTTTCTCTACTCTTAATATTGATTGATCATCACAAGTCGCATGGGTTGTTGGTAGAGTGCTAGACTTTTTGTTCCTGTGACCAGACTTCATTCCTTGACAACGCCTTTGGCCAAAAAAAAAAAAAGATCCTTGACAACCTCAAGTACCAAAAAAAAATTACTTATTGATCACTGTTCAAGCCCCAAGGAGTCCATTTACATAATGCATCATGAGTTCTTGGCCTAGATATTGAATGTGTTCTGCTTAAGTCACACATGATACCTTTTGACATGGAAAGGAGCTCTAGTGACATTCTGTCTGCCGAGGAACTACCCTTTTCTGGAAGGGGAATGGTTTTCTTTGGAGTTAGTCGCTGGAAGTGACTGATTATGTTCTATTAATGCATGCATCACTTAGTAATACAGCTACAATCCAGGAGAGTCGGAACACCAGCCAAGAATAGGAAGTTCCATTTATCATTTCTTTAAATTACATTAGTAAAATGTATATAGTGCGTAGCATGGTATGTTGAGAAGGAATAAGTGCCTAACATGGTTTCTATGACTTAACGTCTCCTGGCATGTTTAGAAACCCAAACGAAGAGCACCTGTATCATATGGAGGAAGATCTAGTGTGCCCGACAAATCCCAACGTTCCAGAAGTATGTCCTTCAGCCCTGATCGAGTTCGTGTGAGAGGCAGGTCTCCTGCTTTCAATGCACTAGCAGCTACATTTGAGAATCCCAATGCTAGAAACCTATCTACTCCACCACCAATGGTTAGAAAACTCTACCCAAAATCTGTGACCCCAGATTCTGGGAAACTGCAATCAAAGTCTGCAGCTATAGCAGCTCTTACTGCAAGTTTCGAACAACCACCACCAGCTCGAGAGACTATCATACCTAGATCTGTAAAGGGTATGCATTTTTTTTCTTCTTGGAGTTTTGAGATTAATTTGGGTTATTTTTCTTCTTGTACTAAAAATTTATGTATCTCTTTCGTGAAGTGAGCCCACCGACACCCAAAACACCACCAGAGCCTAACTCTAAAGAGAACTCCATAGGCAGCAGACTGGGATCCCTCACTATAGAAGAAGATGTAAAAGAGGGTGAGGCTGAAGATGAGGAAGGCCTTCCAATATACCCTTATGAACGTCTACAAACAACATCAGAAGATCCTGTTTCTGAAATAGATGTGACCAAACGAGAGGTATAGAATTAAGATGGTTTTGTATCAGTTAATGCTTGTTAGTTTCAAAAAGAAAGATGAATTACGTTGTTATAGGTTGATATGATTGTTACTTCTCTGATATTTCTATATTTGTCATATATAGACTTACCTGTCAGCCGCGGAGTTCAAGGAGAAGTTTGGGATGGCAAAGGATGCCTTCTATAAGTTGCCTAAGTGGAAACAAAACAAGCTTAAAATGGCTCTTCATCTGTTCTAAGTCCCCTTGGTGCATCTTCGTTTTCTTCAGACCCCGCAAATGAGGCTGCAGGTGGAGAAGACTTGCTTGGAAATCTGTACAAATTCTTTCCACCAACATGTTTGCTTTTGTTATGTTACAGTTTGTAAATGATTCTAACTGCACTTTGTTTCTTTCGGTTGCAGTGGGAGAAGTCATTTTCTCAGGAGTGAAAGGGACAGTATCAGTGCATTTTTAGCTGCTTCTGCTCCCAAGAAGCTTGTTTCTTCATTGATATACAAATATCTGGATTTCAACCAATTTTTTCGCATCTGGTTGTTTGAATGTCTAGCAATTCTTCCTTCCCCCCCCCTCCCCCCTTTTTTTTTATTTTTTGGGTTGAGTTAGCTAATTGGTATTCTTTGTGGTCACAGGTTTGTTGTGAGGTTGCATTTTTGTTTATGGTTTCATCTTTGTTATAAAATTTGATTTAAATAGGCAATTATTAGGGGCTTGCAAATGCAGACAATGTAGGTTGTATTGTACAACTGAGGATGAAAAGTGTGTACAGCAGAGTGTAAGAACTAGTTCACTCGTCATTTGTTTTTGGTATAATAAAAGTGTGATTTTTTTAGGTCTTTTAGCGAGTCTTTACATTTCTCATATATTTTTTAAATTTAACCTTTTAAGAGGCTGGGGGAGCTTTCAGTTTTGTATGGTGAGGAAGGTTATTTGCTTCTACAACTGTAGATTGTGCACTGCAAATTCATTCAGCCTTTTTCTTTTCCTCTTTCCTTCCGCATTGTTTTACAATTTGGTTTGTATACTAAACCGCATTTTATTTATCATAACAGAAGACGATTTGGTTTTGGTTTAAAATATTTTTTCGGTTGTCGTTTTTACTCATTCCAAGATCATGCAAGAAGAAACTATTGATTCAAATGCCAAAGAAAAAAAAAGTACTATACCAATGAATTCTTTATGTATAATATGAAGTTTTTATATAAGAATAAGACCGAAATCATGACAATGACAATGCATCCATCACATTCCGACTGCACTTAGTTGGATCTTCTTGTTCCCTTGGTCCGAATCCTACTGAAACTGCAACTCTTAATCATCTTCATCAAAATCAGGCTGAACTGACTGCTCAAACTCTGCATCCATAATAATACCATCCATAATATGCACAACAAGCTTCCCTCTTCTTACATCAACCTTGTCTGATTTCACTCCATTTACCACCAGCCTTCCTCTTACATCCTTGGAGATGAACAATGTGAACCCAGACAGGGCATCATACGACAGCTCTTCCCCAGCACCCACCATCGCTGATTCAAGCACACGAGGAACCGCTGAGAAACCTAATATCCTTGAGATCACTGCATATGTATCACTCATCTTTTCTCCAACCAAACTATCATTCGCGCGTAATCTCAGATCGCGCTCAAAAGCGGTTTCTGATGGGACAAAAATGGTGAAAGCTAGATCTGCAGGTAACATCTGAAGCATCATGTTCCCAAATGTACCAAGTGAGTTGACATTATCAGAGACTTTCTTGTAAAAGGGCATTGCTCCATTGCCTGGAGCTGCATCTGGAACTTTAAGCATTGAAATCATCAGTACCAAGAAACAGCATGAAGACACCACCAGGAATACAAAAGCAATTGAGTTTTTGAAAGAGTAACCTCTCCTCATTTCCTTCTGCTTGATATCAGTGGCGTACCCACATGGCACTGAAATTTTAATTCCCTCAAAATCCTTAGCGGCCTGAATGACGACCACCGCCGATCACCGCCTTGTTTGGCTTCCTTCACCGTATCGGCTGCTGCTCTCTGTTGACGCGAGTTTTCTTGGTTGTCACCGCCTTGCGGTTGCCGATGGTTCTTGGCTTAACAATGGCCGTATGGGCGGTCACATGTACCTTCGCCCAAGGATTTCACGGTAACAGCCCTCAAAGAGGACAACTTTGGCGACGTAGCTAGGTTTCAAAAAGGGAAAAATTGCGATTTATGTTTATCAGCCCAAATGAAACCGCACCGCAGTTTTATGGGTCTTATATATCTTGTGATTCGCTTCGGTCCAAATTTAATTGGGCCTTATAAATTTTAGGGAAATTTTAAAAAATGGGTGGTATATTAAAATTATTTATTAATGGTAAATTATAGGCTGTAATCTCAAATAAGGGCTCGAACTTTCATAAAAATCTCAAATAAGGGTCCCAAAACACAATTTCAACAAATTAGAAGACACACTAAGTAAATTTTTACAAATTAGGTTCTCCTCAGATGAAAACCAATGCTTGTCATGCCTACACATCAATTTTGATAGAAAAATGGTGTTATTAAATTAATTAAAAATCAAAACATTTTAATCCAAATAAATTCAATAAACGTAGTATGATACAAGATTTTTCCGTGCTTTTTAATTTATATACATCACACACACTAGTATTAGCTAATTCCTTGCACAATATGTCATAATCTACTAAATATGTACTTTAATTTGTTAAAATTGTGTTTTGGGGCCCTTATTTGAGATTTTTATGATAGTTCAGGCCCTTATTTGAGCCTTTACAATACATTGTTAGTGGAGTTTAGCAGACTACACAAGCGGGTCCTGAAGGGTGACATGTGTCCTCTAGTAACTAGATTGAAATATTTAAAACTTAATTAATTCAAAAATTGGACATGTGTCAACTCCATAACCCACTTGTGGAGTCCAAATTTTACAGCGCCAGTGTATCAAATAATTACCCTTTATTAATTATACTATAAGAAAAAAGTAATTACTCAAAAAAATCACTCTTCGTAAAATTTGTAAAAGGGTATTTTAATTATTTACCTTATTAAACATACTATAAAAGATATTAAAATTAAACTAAGAGAAATATATATATGTATATATACTAGTTTTAACTTTCACGTGCATTGCACGTGACCCAACATGTTTCGATTGAATATTTTTTATGAAATTTTGGTAACTATCCTATCAAATTTTGATAACCACCATATAAAATTTTTATAATTACCTATAAAATTGTGATAAACTTCATAAGAGACTTTGATATAACCTAACTATGAAATTTTAATAAACTTTCCTATGAATTTCGTAACCTTCCTAGGATTTTTATAATCTCTCTGTGAGATTTTGTTAATCTCCCTATATTTTTTTTTGATATTATAGTATGAAATTTCGACAATCACTCTATAAAATTATATATCATTATCAGGTTGAGCTCCTCCTCCTCTATTTAGTACTATATAAATCATTCATATTAAGCTCTTCCATTCGCAGATCGAGCTCGTCCATTCAGTCGTACAAACATACAAAATTCATATTGAACTCCTTCCTTGGATAGTATATACATATACATATTCGAATTGAGCTCCTCCACTCGGTAGTATATAGAGCACGTTATCACACTGAGTTCCTCCATTCAGCATTCCTCCACATAGCATATTATCAATTTGAACTCCATTCATTCAACATTACTCCAAATGGTACATTATCAGTTTGATTGCTTTCATGTTCACCAACCTTCTATGGAGCATATTGTTTATTTGAGTTCTTTCGTTCGGTATTCCTCCACGGAGTACGTTATTAGCTCGAGTTCTCCTATCTACCATCATTCCTAGAGCGCCCTCTCCTACTCAATCCTAAAAAATTGAGCACTCCCATTTTCGACATTCATGGCAGATCTCTCATTCATCTCACAGAGCACCATACAGTTCGATAGATGGGCTCATTACCAAATCGAACATTCTATGACTCAACACTCTCCACATGGAGTATACATCCAGATCGAATACCGTTACGTTCGACACTATCTAGTTATGCGACCGGTAAGCTTGTTTAGCATAGATCGTCCCAACTTGCACACCTGACGCTCAGTTTCATAGTCGTTTGTGCAATCATGTTAGAACCACCCTCATACCTAGGGGGCAATGTTGAGACCATATAGAACGGCCCAAAGCCACACTGTATATATATAGAGAACTACTCCACACATAAGGTAAAAGTTCATTATTTCCACTCTTTAAATCTTATGCGCTCTAAACACCTTAAGAACCCACTAACTTCAGTATCTCCAAACACCTTAATATCTAACTAACTCCAATATCAAAGAGAATCCCCTCCAGACAAAAATCTCGGGGCCCTTATCTCATCGTCCGTTCTATTATAGATCACACGAACTTCTCTATTTGATTGATGAGGCTGTCTCTCTAAGAAGTTTCAACAGCTCACGTTTAACCCTTGTCCTTAGTGCATTTAACCTCCAGTCCTGTTTTAATATAATCATCTCTTCTATTTATGGGAAAAATATGAAATTCACAATCTTGTAATGGTATAAATTATCAAATCACACAATATAATTAAATTATTTTATGTTTCCAATCGAACAATGTTGAAAAAAGTGTAACTCAAATATCAAAGGAAGCACTAAATTTAAAGGACTATGCAAGAATGCGGCATTATAATCTAGACACCTCACCCAAGACCTAAATTTCTTTCCCAATTTCAAACATATTAATAAGAACAAAAGCAAACAATCATCAAAATTCGTATATACGTTTAAAAATTCAAATCCTTTGAAAAATCGTTTTAAGAAATCATCAAACATAGTATTAAAAAAATAAAGAAAAAAAAGTTACTCTTTTTTGCCTTTTTTTTAAAAAAATCTAATCCGATTTAGTTTTTATAGTATGATTATATGTTTAAAATTCAACACCTTTTGGAAAATTGTTTTAAGCAATTATCAAACATAGTAATGAAAATAATGAAGAAAATAAGTTAAAAAGAGTGATAAAGGAAAATGAAATTCCCAAAGTATGACAAGAAGTTATCAATACCACACCTAGACGATAGTTTTTTTTAAAACTGCAAAAATAACAAAAATAACAAAAATTTTAAAATGGAAAAAGAAAAATTCAAACTCTTTTCATGGCCATTGTTATGAACATACGTTTAAGAAAAATGATACCAAAGTTACAAATGCAACAATCATATATTTATCATCACCGTTTTTTTTTTGCTACATATTTATTATCGTTAATAATTTGGATAAGTAGTTAGAAATATATATATATATATATATGTATATATAATAGTTTGAGCAAGATTATTAAATCATAAATAAGTAATAACATATATAGTAGAAATTGGGTTGGCCAATAATAACATAATAATATAACATAAAAATCTAATTTTAAGTAATGGCAATTTAAATAGAAAGTAATTGCAATTTAGAAATATTTTTGAAAAAAAGGGTTCAATCGCAAAATATAAAGTTTCCCATTATTCGTACTTTTATATATAGTATAGATTTGGAGAAACTATTGATTTTGTCTCATTTCAAACCAGTAGGCCCATTAGACCCGTTTGAGTCCACGAATCCCAAATTGGCAAGCCGGATGTCTTGAAGGTTAAATATGATATTCTTAGACCCAATTCATTCGTATGGAAGCCCAAAGAAGGACTTCAAGTCCAATTAGTAATTATGATGCGGTAATGATTCAGCCCTGATGCAGTATTGTTAAATCCTATTTTAAGTAAGACTTCACAAAAACAGTTTTGGAAGAAAATTCATAACTTTTGATTCAGAGCTCAGAAAAATGCAAATGAGGTACTGTTGGAAAGATGATTCCAAGATCTATAACTTTTATGTTTACCTCGAGACCTAATTTTGCCGTTCTGGTGGACGATTTTTCCCTTCAAATTTCTAGACAATTAGAAAACATAAAGTTTCCCCTTATTCGTATTTTTATATATACTATAGATATATATGTTGGCTCCCTTTGGGGAGTTAATGTGCCAAATTATATGGAGCAACAAAAGGGTTTTTAATCCTTTTCATCCTTTCAATAATTCCTCAACGTTAAAGTTACTTAGGTCCTGTTTAGTAGACCGGTGAGATTGGTTCGGTGGGAGTGAAATTTGTGAGATAAGTTACTATACGGGTCAAATTGGTTACTGTATAGATGGAATGATGGAAAAATATGTGTTTGGTAATGTCACGTCCCGACCCTATAGTCGGGCCACGTGGCAACCACCGTTTTACCTCGAAACACGTGTCGACCGATCACGCGCTCCAAGGATCCACGAAGCATTTATCAGCACAGAAAAAAAATCAACACAAATAATAAATGACAGAAAGAAAAAAAAAAGTAGTAATGCTGAAGAAGTGGGCATCGCGCCCGAGTACAAAAATCATAGACGACGCCAGTGGACCCCTATACATAGTGAGCATACCTCTTATCTGCAGAGTAGACACCCTAAGCTGCTGACAGCAGGATACCATAAAACGTAACTTTCCCTGAAAATATCACAAATAAAGCTGGGTGAGTACACGAATGTACCCCGTGAGTAAGCCACCCTCAAAAGAGGATCTGAAGAGAGTGGGGTGCACTCACAACCAAAATAGTTCATAAAACAATTTATAGCAAAAACGAGCAATAATTTCAAAACAAATTATAGAAATCCAGTTACTCGGTTTAAAACCATGGGCTGCCATCAAAACATATCTGAAGTGACCTTAGCCCGAGTCAATCTCTGGAATCGTCAGGGACATTTTTGTCATATCATATCATAATATCAATATAAAACCATGCCCATCCCCCTGACGGTGGCCTGGGTCCGACATTGCGTGGTGGCCGCAACACACCCAGTTTGGCTCTCCTATGCACGCGCCAACGGCTAGCTTGCGTGTCGGGCCTAGAGCCGACGGACCATGTGTATCCATAACATACTAACAATGGTCCGCCTAACGTATCCAAGTACTAGCTAGTATAACCACCAAATCCAGCCATACGTACTCCCTGGACCGCGTCCAGTCCACAAGTCTTCGTATGCTTGCCAACAGTCCAAAATCAATTTCACAGGTTATTCATGCACCCAGAATCATTTAATAAAAACCTATTTTAAATCACATTAATAAAACAGTAATAAAACAATTTCTCAACAGGTTCTCCGTTGAAAACAGCCCACTCACAGTTTAGGGGACTCGCATATCCCACGTAGTCCAAATCTCGAACTAGGCCACCATCTCGATCAGTGCCGCACTCGTCTGATCGTAACATATCCAAAACATATTAAAAACCATTTCTTTGGAAATAGAAAGTAAAGCAAAATCAACACAAGAATACATAACAAAATTCACGTGACTAAACGAGTTATAATGTATCTAGACAAGTCCAGAATACAATTAGAGTTCAAAAGACTCTTTCTAAATGCCAAAAGATCACTAATGACTTCAAGGGGCAAAATGGTAATTTATTCCTTTAAGGGTAAAATTGTCATGCGCACAACCATCACTTATTATACTCACAATCAGAATTCACGTGCGTTAATTCAAAATTCTATGTTCTAGGGGAAAAATTATAAACTTACCCTTACGAGGATAAATATGGTAATTTACCCGTTACAAGGGTAAAACGGTAATTTCAAATTCCCATTGAGATTATGGTAATTAGTCGTAAATACTTACGCGACCGATATAGTCGAATTCGTTCAATTTCTCTTTTAAGGGTAATTTGGTAAATTTGCTCAAAAGTCAACAACCATCCGTTAATCAGTCAACGGTCAGACCAGGTTGAGTTAACGAGCCTCATACTTATTAGGCCTTGTATTTGGGTTAGGTTAATGTACCAAAATTAATTAAGAGAAAATGGACAAAGGTTGGTTTTACAATAGAAAAAATGGTTATATGGATTAATCCTTTATGAAGCCCAACTTCCAATCAAACAAGGTAGATGTAAAGAAGCCCAATATTCCAAACTCCAAAGGCCCACTCCAGCAGCACTTCACTGCTGGTACAGCCATTCCGGTCGCCGGAATCTCGATATCCTCATATTCCGTGATACAAATCTAGTTGAGATAGATTCAAATCTACCCTTGAATTCCTCCAAAGATCAACTTGAAACTCCAACTTCTAGACTTGATGAATTTGATAGTCTTCCCAAAGATCAAATCTTCTTTCGTCGGCCCTAGATGATCAATTAGACCTGCAATTAACAAACTAAGATCACAAGAAACACAACTAGATAATCACTATCTAATTGTTTGCTAGGACTCTACAAGATTGAAGAGATTCTAAGTATGTTCAAACTAGAACAATGAAGCTAAATTCTCAAAATAACTCTCTTTGATTGAAAAACTTAACTTGGTTTACAATAGGTAATATGGATCCCTTATATAGAGGTAAGGGACGTCCTAACCCTAATCCTAAAGCAATATGGGTGGCTATCAAGCCTTACAAGCCCAAAAATAAAGACAAGGAAAACTAATCAAAGTCCAACTAGGAAAAATAAATAACAAGGCATAAGGATTGGACTTAGTCAAACAAGACCCAATCCTAATGTCATCTAAACATAATAATAAGCTAATCTAAGGTAGAATAAAGCCCACAATAGCCGAAATTATACATTCAAGCTCTAAGTCATATCGATTGCAAGTAAGGTGATGATCTTGGAATTAATGGATGAATGCTTGCTCAAATCATCACCAAAACTCTTCAATTGCGCATCAATGACCTTCATATCTTCTAGATGACTTCGAACAAGGCCCATGAGTGCATCCTTGAACCTCTTAGCTCCTGCTCTTGTCATCAAACCAATAGGCATCTTTATTGGATCAAATGGCATCTTCTTGGTGCTTGGAACATGCTCATCGATATCTCCATGATCTTCATGCATCTCCATGCTTCCTTGCAGCCCTTGCACATCCTTTCCATGCTCTCCATTGTCATATCCAAGTCCATGAGAAGCCTTTGACGCATCATTCCGGCAAGCTAAGCATTTGACAGATTTGAATCATAAACTTTGCAAGGCCATAACTTTTAATCTGCAAATCCAATTTATACATATAATATGCCGTTGGAAAGCTTTGAGTGTTTACTAAAATAAGTTCTTCTGGACAATATAGTAACTCATGCTCTAACATAGTCTAAATTCAAATTTAATAGAGACTATCTAAAACTCGCAACCCAAATTGACAGATTTTTGCATGGACTCGAATCTTAATTTCTAAGAATATTTGGGAGAAAACTTGTGAAATAGAGTTTGTAGCTAACAGCATGAGGAACCTTCAGTTAAAATTTCAGCCGATTTGGAGTTCATTTGACCCACCAAACATCAAAAATACAGTACTAAAGTAAAGTGAAAAATTGCAGAAACTTGCTGCAAAGGTGACGGAGCTTACCTAGCTCAACCAAACACTTCCAAGGGCTCAAATCATCTTTCCACACCTTCTCAGAGAATTATAAAGAGCCTAGAAGCAATTCCATAATAAATTCTTAACAGAACACAACTTAATCCCATCAATTTACACCAAAAACAAGGTTATCTAGCTTATCTCAAGCAACACTCTCAAAGTCTCACTCTTTCATTTTTGCAGCAACCTCAACACCTCTAATTCCATCAAAATCCTTGTGTTCTGCCACTTCTCAAATGGTTTTAGTATTAGGAAGGATCAAGACTGATACGAATCAAATGGTTTTAGTATTAGGAAGGATCAAGACTGATACGAAGGATCAATCTCTTCTATTGATTTCTTTTTGAATTTTCACTATTTTTCCCAGAAAGATCAAGATATAAAAAGCCTAAATCTAAAATTTCAACCAATTCGGACCACTAACGAATGCAGAACAAAAATCCGAAATTCTACCTCCAATTTTTTTTTAATATTTTTCGATAAAATCTTGATGTATAAGAATTCCAAATCTCAAATTTCAAAGGCAATCCGACCTCTAATAAATCCAGAAGAAAAATCACAATTTTCCCGAATTTTTGAACTTCAACTTTGCAATATGAAATTGATGGAACTAGAACTTGATGAATGATGAATAGAAGGATGGATTTACCGATTGAAGATGAAAAACTATGCTCTGATTACCAATTGATACGAATCTAGTTGTGATAGATTCATATCCACCCTTGAATTCCTCCAAAGATCAAACTTGAAACACCAACTTCTAGACTTGATGAAATCGATTGTCTTCAACTAAGCTTTCTTCTTCGTTCGTCGGCCTTAGATGATTAATTAGACTACAATTAACAACCTAAGATCACAAGATTCAGAAACAATTAAATAATCACAACCTAATTGTTTGTTAGGACTCTACAAGATTGAAGAAATCTTAAGTATGTTCAAACTAGAACAATGAAGCTAAATTCTCAAAGATGAATTCTTATTCTTGATAAAATTAACTTAGTCTTACAAAATAGATTTCGAACCCTTATATAGAGGTAAGGGTCATCCTAGCCCTAATCCTAAAGAGATATGGGCATTTTACACAAAATAAGGACAAGGAAAAGCCTAATCCAAGTCCAACTAGGAAAAATAAATAACAAAGCTTAATTAAACAAGGATTGGACTTAGTTAAACAAGGCCCAACCCTAAAAGTCATCTAAACATAAAGATAAGCTAATCTGAGACAGAATAAGACCTCATAAGGCCGAATACATGCACTCAAGCCCAATTACACATCGATTGCAAGCAAAGTGATGAGCTTGGAATCGATAGAAGTCTTCTTGCCCAAATCTTCACCAAAACTCTTCAATTGAACTTTGATGGTCTTCATATCATCTAGATGAGTTCGAACAAGGCCCATGAGTGCATCCTTGAATCTCTTAGCTCTTGCTCTTGTCATCGGACCAATAGGCATCTTTAATGGATCGAATGGCATCCTTTTGGTGCTTGGAACATGCTTATCGAAATCTTCATGATCTCATTTTTTCGAGCTTTCCTTGTGTCTCATTTCTTTCATCCTTTATTCTTTCTTTATCATAGGATTAAGACCGTTATAACAAACTCAAAACAGCCTCGGTAATGGTAACTTGATAACCTGCACAAAAGGATAATAAGGGAAAATGTGACCTATGATTGTAGCATAAACACACTTGATTGATACACATGCTATGTTAAGCATGACAGCAATTGGACAAGTCATTATGCAGAATACCAGTCATAAATAAACATGAAAGAATTGCAGATGTGGCGTTAAGAAATGTTGAAACCAATGCAGGAACAAGCAATGCCAATCAAAACAGTCCAAGAAATGCAGTAAAAAAGGACATACCATGACAAGTAGTCAAAGCAAGGAATATGATAAACGGGCATCAACCATGCAACAAACAAGGCATACCAACATAATACAATTGCATAGCAAATGTAGATGTAAGATGGGTGAGCCTAGAGGAAATATGTATAGACTTATGGAATTGAAAACTAAGATAGATCTTTAGTCTCGATTGGAACTGAAAACTAAGATAAACCATAAAACCATGAATATTAACAGTCTCGGTGGAGATTTCTGCATTCCTCTTAAGGCTTCTAGGATGACACCTATCACTGTCATGACCATCCACGAGAACTTACAGGGATTTCTCGGGCACATCACTTGAATATGCTCGCTTGACATGATTTCCCACAATATTAAGCTTCTTTTGAGAAAAGTTATTAAGCTCATTTCCTTGGTTAACTATGGTGAAAACATCAATACCTACAGTTTCACTATCAATAGGTTAAATTGAAGGTTTGACAAGTTGTTATGATCCCTCTTTATCACGGAGGGCAAAGAAAAATTTATCATTTGAACCATCTTTCAACGAATCAACACAGTTATGAAAATAATTTCCCATGCAATCGGTCCACCAGTTTATGAAATTCTTGGTCGTATAGACATCCTTAGGACTGTTACTTCATTTGAGAACGACCATTTCACAAGACTGATCCTTAGATACGCTAAAAAGCTAATATCATAGTAACTCCCTCAAGGTTGCCATCCTAATATCGCCAATCAATGATCCAGACACATATTGACACTACCCAAACTGTCTTGCAAAATGGTAGGGACTGTACGGCTCCGCTAGATAGAAGTTACCCCTCAAAGTCAGGTAACAAGAACAAATACTCACCACATACTCAAAGTCATTAGGCTCGAGACGACTTTATAGCTTATGCACAAGTCGAGTGTTACACATATTTATCTTGCTGGTAGCCTATGAAGTCATTGGAGATAAATGTTGCACAAGGTTTCGGCTTCTCATAGTATCAAATTTCTTTTGGGAAAAGGAACCCGCATACTTGCACAATTTAAGCCTCCTAGGTGTGGAATCTGTTATAGGTGAGTGCCAAGATATAAAGTCATCCAAGTACACACAAAATGTCATGGAAGAGCAGCTTTACATGTTCCACCACCTTCAAAATAAGTGTTAATTTGATTCAACCTATTATATATAGTTGCCAAAACAAGGATGGCAAGGCTAAACCGCATGTCATCATCCATCAAAGAAGACACCTTAAATGTCTAAGGCGAATGAAATCACCACGGTTGCTAGGAAGAACAAATGTACACAACTAGTTAGCTAAGAACGCTGCCAAATATGACTTGTCTCGATCCTTACCGGTCAACATTCAGAATATAATAAACTTCATCTTCACCTTTGGTGCATTGACGAGTCTCGACACATCTATTGGAGCAACGTAAAACTATTGGTTTGCCCATAACTGTAGTGAAGTCGAATGGATCGATGTATGAACATTTACCACGAAACCAAAATAATACCTGATCAGAATTAGATATTTTATGATGTCGTGATAAATCCGGAGCCAGCTTGCAACTTGTCAAATGATAAACAAGGAAAAGAATGTGGCAGCTAGAAGGCAGAAAAGAATCAGAGGAAGACGTATGACAAGATGGTTCTGTTATGGCAGCATTCTCTTCAAGACTAGGGACAACATCGTTATAAAATTCACAAACGATTAGGTTGGCCACTGATGATCTTCAAGTCCCATATTGATATCGAAACTTCCCCACGGGAAGATAGAAACGTGTTGGTGGCCAGACACCATGCTTCACAAAGAGCTTCAACCATGTTTATTTTCTATCATAAAAGGAGACCATAACAGCGTCGTATATACCAGCTTGTCTCGGAATTTTTTCATAACGCCCCAATGCGAGCTCGACCCATTCCCAATAGGATTAGGAAGCTACGAAATCTCCATGTGAATGAAACACATCCCAACGGGCTTCGTGCTTGCAAGTCATATGGCCTAAAGAAACGAAGGATCACTGTTTGAGGTCATTTTCATGATGGTTGGCTTGTAATTTCAAAACAACTTTAGAAGAACTTTTTTCGCCGAACAATATGATAAGAAGAGCACTTCGTCCTTTTCCTTTAAAGTCCAGTTGTTTAGGTAGTGAATGACCACTTAGTCATAACGCCAAATTTTGGCACAATTGCCTGTCCCCGAAGTATGAACTGGACACTTAGTAGCTCTGTCCACATCATCATCTTCATTGTTGTTGTCTCAATTAAGTTGGAGTTCACAAGAATAACCTTTTTGTGCTTCGTTTTCCTTTACGAAGAATGGCACAATCATTGCTCAAGTCTCTCGCATTCGGGATTTTTTACGAGGCATTGCAAAGGATTGTTCTGGAACACAATGTGCCGAAGCATTACCCATGACTGTCAAAAGAAAAAGATAGTCCATGAAAAGTATATATATATATATATGGGATATATATACTCATTGTAAGATTTAAATTTAAAAAAAAATAGAAAGAGAAAGTTCAGGGAATCGATGAAAAGGTTTCAAATTCCACATAATATATAGACAATTGGAGGCAAAAAACCACGTGTAAGTTATAACCGGGGGGGGGGGGGAATAAAGTAAAAGTTTGAGACACACAACATCTTTTATCCAACCTAGTCATTTTTTTATAAATACTTGCTTGATGGAAAATGATTTTTTATCTCATACGATTTGATGGATGCACGAAATCCATGGGTTCCAAGATCATATGGCAAATGGTGTTTGACATAATAATTGGGTGATGAAACATGATTACCTTCATAATTATCTTCTTCGTCACTTTCATAGTAACTCTCTTTAGATGATTGGAATCGCTGAATCCATAGGTTCTCACCCTTGTTTCTTTTATGTAAGGATCGAGAATAAGCCTGAATGCATCACAAAGGTATGGAAGAAGGGAATATGGTAAGAAATTTGGACATGAACCATATGGATATGAGCATGACGATGGAAAAGAAGATGATGGTATTGAATATGAAAATGAATTTGAATGACAATAATTCATAAAACTTGAAATGTAAACATTACAAGAAACTACATCTCGTCTTCTGTTGAAAGTCATGCATCTTCCATCTTGAAAACACATATTTATACAAGGAGAAGTAGTTATCTCAAAGTAAACCACATTATCTTAACTTCCTCTTAACCCAAAATCCTATAAAAGGTGGAGTAATTAAATGTGAAGTAATTGCTTCAATCACTAGTTACTAAGATAAAAAGAATATCTCTTTTATGTTAGAAATTAACCACTATTAATGTGGCACGATATCAAATCTGTCAATTACTTAAATTAGGTTATTATATGATCGACCAATATTATTGTTGGTAATATGAAATTTGCCTAATTATGTTCATTGGGAGAGATTTAAGTACTTTTATAATAGTCAAAAAAAAATTTGACCATTCAACTGGGTATTTGATTGAGTTATTAGATTAAATGACTGAATATATAAACTGGTTCTCCATCTGCTTATTAGGTTTTACGGAAAATAAAAAAACAAAACCTTTTCCATCAGAAATATATCAAGAGTAAGAGTCAAGAGGGAGAAATCAATGTGTTCTCTTCAAGTTTGTGTTTATGACTAACAAAGTGACTCAACTAAATTTTGTTTCAAGTATATCTAAACTTTTATATTCTAAGAATTATTTATTCGTGAAATATAAAGATTCTCCATGCTTTTATATTTCTTAAGTGTAATTTACATGTGATATTAGAGCTGGGAAGGTTTCATGAATAAACATTCTTTTATCGATCTATAACGTTTTGATCTCGGATCAGATTGTTTATTAGATTATACCATAATTGTTTGATCCTTTTAAAAACCTTTATGTACCTTTATGTTCATTGGCTAATTGGTTGGTTTTGTTAATTGTTATTTTGCTGCATTTTGACAATTAATAATTCATTATTTTGAAGTTTAATGTACGTGTGTACGGGTTACATACTATTAGTAAAAGTTTAATGTTTCAATGGTATAATAATTATTAAGTTGTGGCCGAATTTCATATTTTGATAGATTTCAATTTCAGAATTATTAATTATGGTTGATTGCAAACTTTGATGTCTTTTTTAATTTCATGCATAAATCAATTTTTGGGCCAAGTATTGCATATGATGGAAATTTTTTCATAGCCATTAATATGTTTTGGCAGTATATTGAAATTGATTACTTTTCATGTTATAAAAGTGCAAATTTCTCTGAATGGTGCGAACAAGTCAAGTTTCATTTAGGTCTTCAGGATCTTGATGACTTGGAAATTTTGGAAGATAAGCCTCCTGATCTTACTGATGAAAGCAACGAGGAGGAGCAATGACTCTATAAAGCATGGGGACGGTCCAGTAGACTGAGCATGATGTTTATGCGAATGACTATTGCCAAAAAATTAGTAGTACTCTCCTGTAGGGAGGGTTGGGTCAGAATCTCGGGGAAGCAAAACAAAAAAGAAAGAGGAAAAGATTTGAAAAGTTTCAAATGAATAAAGAGGAAGAAAGGATAAAGATCTATTTCGAGAGTGAAAGAAAGGGAGCGACGCATACGAAAGAAAGACTGAATTTGGTTTAGATTTTTAGGGTTATTATTTTAAAGGGGGCAAAATTTTAATTACTCGAATAGCTCGACGAGTTATCGAGTCAAGTATTGCGGAGCTCGAATTCGGCTCGATCGACTATTTGAGAGCTACCCGAGCTCGACTCGACTCGACAGTGATCGAGCCAAATTCGAATTTTTTCTTGAATTGAGCCCAAGTAGCACGCGAATAGTATTGTATCATTTACGCCCCTACCTCCAACCATCGATATGGAAGCTCCTATATCGATAAACTCATTTATCTGGCTCATTAGTTAGATGCAACAATTCATCATTAACCACTTCACTTCTTTCATCATGCAATTGGTTTACCTATGATGAGAATAACCATTGAACGTTCAAATTATATAATTTATAATTAATAAAAGACGTTATACATGAAAACACATCTACTTCCCTCACATGTGTTTTGAACCATTGATAAAATTCATCTCGGTGTCTCCCTTTAACATTTCTAGGATCTTATCCCCTGAGTTTTTCTTTGTGCATGCTTCACATAAAAATATTAAATGTTAGTAGCTATCTATATAATATGTAAATCATAAAAAAAATGTGTAAAACAACTAATTTAAAAGTTACATAACTTACTCCACAAATTCTCTGATTTCATCACAATTTTGTAACACATAGATCCTAGCTTCTGCCCATTCAGTTAAGCTCAACTCTTCATATTTTTTTCCAAGCAAAGGTTCACCAACTTTTGAAAAAACTTGCAGTCCAGAATGAGAACGAACATCATTCCCCCCATAATTTATTCCAACATGATTCAACCTAGTTTCAGTTCCATGCAAATACCTTGAACAAAAATGCATGCATTCCCGCACAATATATGCTTCTGCTATTGATCTTTTTGGATGTGCCTTATTTCTCACACATGATTTTAGCCTATGCAAATAGCGCTCTACAAAATACTTTCATTGAAACTGTACTGGCCCAGTAACTTTGGCCTCACTCGCAAGATGAATGATTAAATGAACCATTATATCAAAAAATGATGGAGGAAATAACTTCTCCAACTTACAAAGTGTAAGTAAAATTTATTTTTCAAGTTTCCAAGTCATTGAAATGCAAAACATTAGGACATAACTCTCTTAAATAAGTACACAACTCAAGCAATGCTTCACATGCCTCTTTATTTAGCAACCCACGTATAGCCAATGGGAGATACTGATGCAAAAGTACATGACAATCATGACATTTCATTCCAAAAACATTGCCTTCAGTAAGACTAACACATCGAGAAATGTTGAAAGAATAGTCATCCGGAACTTTCAAATCATTTAAGAATTGACAAAATACTCGTTTTTCATCTTTAGATAATGTATAACATACAGAATGAAACATGTAGCTGCCATCGCCTATTGGAGTTGCATGAAGCTCAGGATGTATGCCCATAGATTCTAAATCAAAATGAGTATTGATTGTATCTTTTGTTTTCCCCTCAATGTCCAATAAAGTCCCCATTATATTCTCACATACATTTTTCTCGATATGCATGACCTCCAAATTATGTCGTAATTTAAGTGTTCTCCAATATGGGAGTTGAAAAAAAATAATTTTTTTTTCTCCAATTCCCATAGAATAGGATGTCTCCACGCTTTCTTTTCCTTGGATTTTTACCAAAATTCACCTATTTAATGAGAATAGTATTGTGAGAAAAAAAAGGAAAATAATTAAGCTTAATACAATAACATACATAAATTGATATAAAACAAACTGCACATGAGAAAACTAATTATATTGTTGAACAATATCATCTCCTGATAGTTGTTTTGGCGCCCTTCTATTTTCTCTGAAACCATCAAATGCTTTAGCGGTTTTTCTCCAAGATGATGGTCGGTGAAAAGCGACGATGACTAAGATAGCATGTTTTACGTCCATTCTGAAGCCTGCGAGAAGACGTTTCAAGACTGCATGTTGTACATGCTAACTTGCCTTTGGTGCTCCATCGTGGTAAGTTGGCATAAGCTGGAAAATCATTTATGGTCCATATAACAGCTACATGTAACTAAAAGTCACTTTTCTGAAAATGCATCGTACGTCACACCTGTTTCCCATAAGGATTTCAATTCATCAATCAACGGCTCTAAGTATACAACAATATCATTTCCAGAAGCTTTTCGACTAGGAATCAGAAGTGACTTCATGAAATAAGGATCTTTCATGCAAAGCCATGGTGTGATGTTATAAATAACTAATACAACTGGCCATACACTATAAGAAGTGCTCATATTCCCGAACAGATTAAAATCACCACATGCTAAACCAAGTCTAACATTACGTGGGTCTGCTGCAAAAGAAGGGTGTGTTATCAAAACTTTTCCAAGCTGGAGAATTGGCCAGGAGTCCCATAGACTCATTTTGCTTGATTTTTCCTTATGCCACCTCATATCATTAGCAATATCAGCTGACATGTGCAATCTTTGCAAGCATGGAGTTAACGAAAAATAACGCAAGATTTTTTGTGGAATCATTTTCTTGCGATTATGCTCGTTAGTCATGACAAGTTGGACAAGATTAAGCATTCTCATGCTCTTTCCAGTAAAGTATACAATCATTTACACAAGTATCTATCTTCTCATAAGAAAGTTGTATATCTTGGGAAACCTTCTTACATCCACGGTATGAGTTAGGCACTTTATTACCTTTAGGAAACCATTTCTTCATTATTTGAAGCACTCCATCAACTGCATTTTCACTAATCCTTTTGAGACGCTTCCAATTCAATACTTCAACAAATGAATGTTAGTATGGAAGATTCCTCACAACCAGGATATAGCACTTGCTGCAATTCTTGTAGCAATCTATAAAACTTAGCAGCTTCCTCATTCGGATTAGTAGGACTACCGCTTATAGGATCATCAGCTTCTTCATTCAAGGTACTAGAACTATCTCTTGTTGATGTAGCATTAGCCATATCAGCATCAAAATGGTACTGTGGCTGCTCTCCATGAAGTGAACATGTCTTATAATCTTTGTTTATGACAAGTATGATCAAGTGATTATAAATTATTTCTCGTTTATGTAAACGGTTGTTATTGAACTTTTTGTATTGACAATGAGTTGAACTAACTTCATCAAGATTTTTGAATGCAAAGTCAAGAAATTCTCTAACTCCTATTTCATATTGTGGCAATGCTCTATTAAGGATTCCCATCCAAGTTTTGTCAATCGACATTGTCCTACAAATTAATTGAACGTTAGCAAAGATTCTTCAATAATAAGAAGCAATTTAAATTTAATTTAAATGTAATTATATTTTTTTTTTTTACTAAACTAGCAATTTTATATAAGCAAAAGATATGATCTAAAGAGTTATTGGGAACAGAGCTTACAAAATGATAAGGAAACGTGCAGAATATATGGGAACCAAATCAGGGAAACTCACTTGGAATTCACTGCATCCATTTACGTCATCAGCATTCAATCAATTCTCCAAACATAAATAACAACATCAGTGTAACACAAGACAAAATTAAAAATACAAGGCAATATTCAAATGTCTAAGCAAATCGAAGGCATTCCCAGCAGGTCACATTTAATAAGCAAAATTCAGAAACTTGAAAGCTGATAGAATCAAGCCACGAGTCAATTTCACGAGGCAGTTACCAAGAGGCAGTTGCACACAAGCTCACCAACACAAAATTAAATTCAACAAACAAATCCCAATTCACCAAGCAACTCCTAATTTCATTTTGTTATAGAAAAAAAAGAAGGAAAGAGAATATACAAGAGAGAAATACAACCAGCTCACCATGCCAGCTCACTGCCCCTTAGTCCTGAATTCTTGGCAACTACCTGCAAGAGACAAACTAGTAAAAATTTCAAAATACATAGAGCGACGAATTTCAGAGATCAATTGGAGAGAGAACAAATTGAGAAGTTACCTCGTCATTCACTATCAAAAAAGTCTCTCTAATTTCAATCCTCAACTAGCTAATTCAGACCTTATCGCTAAATAAATGCCACAACAAATTTTCACATGCTCAGAAAAAACAAGGTTTGTTAGAAATAAAATTCAAGCGAAAAGAAAAAGAGGGAAATCAGAAATTGGAAGGATAAGAAGGATTGAGACTTAGCTGGCAGAGGGGGAAGGAGATTCCTTCTCATCCTTTAAATTCGCTAGGCTCGATCTCTTCTAAAGGAGGGACTCTCATTTTCTCTCCCTGGGCGAAATCATACCGAATTCACACACTCTCTCTAAAACAAACACTCCCTGCACCCTCTTCTTCTATTCATACAGAGAAACGAATACACTTTTCTTTCACAGAGGACTCTCTCTCAGAAACTCTCTCTCTCTCTCTCTCTCTATAATTTCATCATTTTTCTCTTTGAAAATTTGAAAGAAGGCTAGAGTTTTCGAGCAAAGGATTTGGGGTTTTCGGTTTTCCGGTGTTCTTTTGACAAATTGGAACGATGGGAAGGCAGCTCTTGGTGAGGGAAACAACATACTAAAAAATCTGACCGATCAAATGGTCGGTTTCAGAGATCGGAGCGACGGTTGTCGGTTCGTTAGAGGCTTATTTCAAGGGCTTGCGGTGACTTTCTTGAGAAACTGAGGTCATCGTGTCGAGGGGAAGGAAATGAGCTAAATTGGAGAATTTGGAGTCGGTCTACGGTGGATAACCCTCCAACGTGTTGGCGGCGATCTCCGGTGGCAGCGGCGTTTTGCGTTAGCCCATGGACTGATCTGACTGGACCCGTTTTGCGACCCGCTGAGGCCCATTATAAGTTGGGTATAATTCTTCACTTGGGCTTTCAAAATTCTTTTATGCATTTGGGCTTATTTGGGCTTGTGTGGGCTTAGGTTAGATATATAGGTCTAATTAAAGGTCTACTTTCATTATTAGTTCAAGTAATTTTGTTTAAATTTCAATAAATTAATAGAAATAAAATCCTAGAATTAGTTTAATTTCATAATTTAATACAATTGCCATCAATAGCTTAATAAAGGAATAAAAGGAAAAAAGAAAAAAAAGGTTAGTCTAGGATGAGCATTTGCATTCACGTTTATTTTTATAAATTGTTGTGAATTGCCATGTTCATGGGATTAATTAAAATGATCCAATAATGGAATGATTAATTGGGACATATACAATTATTGTCGGTCTTAATTCATCTTTTTTAGGCTTGGAATATTAGGATGGGGTCTTAGCCTGTATAAGTGGCAGGAGCCCGGACGGGGTTCCTCGTATAGTCATTTGGTAAAATTTGCATCAACCAGAAATACATTCATCATCCGCATTCATGCACCTAAGTTAGAATTAATGGATATTATATTAATTAATCAAAAAAAGGAAAGAAAGGAATTAAAAAAAAAGATAAAATGTTTTCTCGGCTTTTTTCCATTTCCAAAAATCAATAAAAGGTCTCACCATCTTTAATTTACTTAAAATTTAGAAATAGTGACAACCGATAATAGAAACCCGCAGTTAGTTTAGATCAATTAGTGTAGTCTTTTGACAGGCGTTGTGGGGGTGCCGGTCCTTCCCCACACATATCAGACTCCCGAACCTTTAGACTCTAGTTAGTAGACTGTTTATTATGTTTAGTGTTACTTTTGCCAAGTTTAGGTTAATATTAGACTCAATAATATAGATAGGTGGCTAATCACACCTAGGTAAAAAAGATAAGTGGAGACTCCTCAAATTCTAGTCATTTCGATAGAGTTCCCGGACTCGAACGTTTCGACAATTGACTCATCCTTTTTTAGATTAGACAAATAATACTAATCGTAAATTGTTGTCCACTATTGAGAATGAATTCATATTTGTTACTTTAATATGATTAAGCTTCTTTTTTATTTTATTTTAGGACAAATTCAATTTTTCAAATGACTTGAAGTCACCTGTTATGCAACAAGTGCAATCCCAATACAAAAATTGTCCGCATAATTTATATCAAAAGTATCTGAAGAGCAAAAATTATGTGGAATTAAATGCATTGATAAGTTCTCAAACTTACCTTTTGCGGAAGCTTAAATTTACATAATGCCCGTAGATTACTTGCATGTGGTCTAGCTTCTCTCATTACGATTGAAACCTTGTTTAATACAATTCGAGAACCACTTCTATATTTGAGTTATGGTTAACAATGGTGTAATGCTTGTTTATTTCCTTGCTCTTTCTGTTCGTGTAATAGCTTTCTGATCATTTTTACTCCTTTTTCCAATTTCACGTTTAGTAGTAGAAAAAACAACTTATAATAACTACTTATTTGTAGTTATCCCATTTTAGCACAAATTTTGCTAATTCAAAGTCATGGCAAACAGTTGACAACTGTTCCATTATAAGTGGCCTTGGATCAAGCTCAATTGGCCAGCCCAAGTCCAACATACTCCCACTCGCACAAATGGGATTGACCGTTCACCAAGTAAACACAACTCAAAGATCTAGTTCATACTAGCAAATGGATCGTACGACCGACGAGTAATACCTACAATTCGGGAGCACTTATCTACATGGTTGTTATGGTCATTATAGCTGCTACAACCCTTTATCAAATCGAGTTAATGAGATAATAACTAAACTCGCATATGCCCCATACTTATTTATGTTGCATTAGTCCAAGTACTCTTGTCCCGTCAACATTGTACTTGACTCCTAGGTACCATGACATATTTCGTTTCAAGTCTATGCCAAAACACTTGGCAACTTGGCCGGCCAACTTACGAAATACTCACAGAGATGCATACATAGTCCTCCTTCTCGTAACCATACCATTTCATAATAAATTGGATGCTTTCCTAGACATTTTCACGCAAATCAATTCACGTATGACCATTGCTTTCAAGTTAAAGTAGCATACACCAACCTATCACTTCATGATATAATCAGAAGTCACATAGGGTGTAATATTTATTCAAGGATCTCACACAATGAGTAGCTCGGGTTAGTTCTCTCATTTTCCTTGCTGGTCGCTCTTGCATATGTGGTATGAAACACGTGTTACGGTGAAGCTTCTCCACATAACAAATTATTGGAGCGTATGTCATGCTATTTAACAAAACACTGTACATATCTTAGTTCAAATACCACTCTACACAGTGCAATTAATGCAGCTACTTGGTATTTAACTTGAGTCCCTTAGTGCCCGCTCCTTTAAACTTTGGCGCCTTAAACTAAGTACTCACATCTGGCATTTCAACAAACAGATTTCATGAATAGTGGGTATTCCTGTCGGCCTATGTATATTGTACATATAATTGACCTCATCTTGATAAAATATCAAGGCGACTTAATTGTTCAAGTTGCAATTTACTATCCTCGCAACCTTAACCAGTCTTAGTGCATTTCACTAACCAGTTGCATTGCTCGTATGAGTGAGTCAATCTTTACCTATCTCGACATACCTTTATAAAAAGATATATAGGTGCTATGTATAATTAATATGCATCATTATTTTTCAAAATAAGTTGGAATGATCAAAGAAGGTATCATAACCATTAAAACATCAAAGTGGAATCCAATACAAAAGAAAACACACACTACAACTTGAGCATTCCAGTTCTTTTGAGAAAAGTGAAGAACTTCTCATGTGACACTGGCTTGGTTAGAGGATCAGCAACCATCCTCGTCGTGTCTATATATTGCATATTAACTTGCTTCTGTGCTACGACATCAATATGCTTAGTTCTATCGTGATACTTCGGGTTCTTAGTGTAGGCTAGAATTGCCTCACTATCACAAAATATAGTCATGGAATCCTCAGCATTTGGCACAATTTCTAAATGCTAAAGGAATCTTCTAAGCCACATCGCTTCTTGTACAACTGTCGTGCTAGCTATAAATTCAGCTTCCAGCGTGGATAGTGATACACAAGTTTGTTTCTTACTACTCCAAGAAAAAACTCCTCCACTAAGTAGAATAGTGTATCCTTGAGTGGATTTGCGCTCATCTAAGTCATCCCCGTGACTTGCATCAGTATAACCAATTAATCACAAATCTCCTCCTCCTTGATAACAAAGACAATAATCCACGGTTCCTCGCAAGTACCCAAAAACTCTTTTGACAGCTTCCTAGTGTTTCTCACCTGGGTTGGACTAGAATCTACTTAACAGTCCTACAGCAAAACATATATCTGGCCTCGTGCACATTACTACATATAACAGACTACCAATCTCACTGGAATAGGGAACTTTTTTTATTCTATTTTTCTCTTATGGAGTCTTGGGTCCCATATCACTATTGAAGTGTATGCCCTCAACCATAAGAGTTTTCACAATATTACAATTGTGCATGCGAAACTTTTCATGCATCTGCAAGATGTAAGTTGCTTGAGACAACGCAAGTAACTTCTTTGTTCGATCTCTGATGATTTTAACACCAAGTACATATGACGCCTCACCCATATCCTTTATTTCAAAAGATGAGGATAACCACTTATTAGTGGTAAGCAAAAAGTCCTTGTTGTTGCTGGCCAATAAGATATCATCCACATAAAGAGTTAAAATTACAAAATTACCCTGACCTTTTGACATACACACAATGGTCTTCATCTAGTGCTTGATGAAATTTTAAATACCATTGCCTAGATGCTTGTTTCAAACCATATATGGAACATTTTAGCTTGGAAACTTTGCGCTCTTCACCTTGTGTTATGAAACCCAAAGGTTGTTCCATATAGATTTCCTTATCTAGATCTCCATTGAGAAATGTTGTCTTTTCATCCAATTGATGTGATTAAAGGTCTAAATGTGCGACAATAGCTAGTATAAGACGTATAGAATCAAATTTCACCACAGGAGAGAATATTTCCTCATAGTCTATACCTTGTTGTTGAGTATAGCCTTTCGCCACTAGACGAGCCTTATACTTATCAATGGACCCATCTGACTTTCGTTTGATTTAAGAACCTATTTGTTCCCAATAACCTTTCGATCAAGCAGCAGATCAGCCAAGAACCAGATTTGATTTGTTTTCATAGACTCCATTTCATGTTCCATTGCTTTCATTCATTCATTTCGATCAGGAGCAAGTAGAGCTTGCTGCACGGTAGACTCATCATTAAGTTGAGCAACAAGAAAAGCTTCTCCTTCTATTCCAAAATGAGGTTTCATAGTTCTTGTTCTTGTGCTTTTACGTGGTACACTAACTTCACCACTAAGCCTACTAATACTCCCACTCAAATCAAGTGAAGGAAGTATCTTATCCTCTACTTCGATTGAATTGCTGGGTGTGGCAAGATTAGGTTCTTCTATCTCATCGAGATAAAAGTCCTTATTAATGTCTCCTCGTATGAAGATACTTTTCTTACCCCTTGGTTCAACTTTCCATCATGAACATATGCCGCGAAACCCCATGGACGCATATGTGACAAGTTCGGTTTTGAACCTGCCCATAGTTCATAAGGAGTAGACTCTACCGATTTTGAGGGCACACGATTATGTACACAAGAGTCAATAGTGCATCGCCCCAATAAAGATATGGGTAGATTAGCTTTCGCCATCATTGACTTAACCATCTCCAACAGCGTTATATTCCTTCACTCAAAAACTCCGTTTTGTTGAGGAGTTTTAGAAAGTGTAAGGTGTCGTACTATTCCCTTTTCATCACAAAGTTCTTTGAATTAATCTAACAGATACTCATGTCCACGATAAGTTCTAAGAATCGTTATCATGGTGTCTAATTGATTCTCCACTTGTAGCATATATCATCTAAAACAACCCAGAGCTTTAGACTTGTGAGAAATCAAATAGACATGATCATAACGTGTAGTCATCTATGAATGTGATGAAATATGAGGCACCATGCGTCGCCCTCTTATTCATTGGACCACAAATATCTGAATGAATTATTTGCAATGGTTTTTCAAATCTTTTTGATTTCCCAAATGGTTTTCTTGTTGCTTTTCCCGGACATGGCTCACATGTTGGCAAGTCCATTTTGGTAAAAGATTCTAAAAGACCTTCTTTAGCCAAACGGTTCATTCTTATCTTGCCCAATGTGACCAAGTCTTAAATACCATACATTTATATCAATTCCACAATTATCAGAAGATGTAGATGTCATAGAAGAAAAACCACAACTTTTACCATCAAAAGATGTATTCAACACAATAAAACCATTAAAGAAATATCCCACACCAACATAAGTTGTTCCTAAATACAACTTCGCGTAGTATTTACAGAAAATACAAGAGAAACCCCACGACATAAGAACAGTAACAGATACTAAGTTACGTCGCACTTCCGGTGCATGTAGGATATCATAAAGAAACAAGGTTTGGGCTTGCATATCTAATTTGCAAGTTCCAATTCCTTTCACCTCAACAGCGGTTTCGTTTCCCATGTATATCCAGCGTGTCCCGGCTGGAATGCGATGATACTCCACATATGCTTCTTGGTTCCTAGCTACATGGTCTGTTACTGCTGAGTCTACAGTCCATAAAGAGCGACTCTCAGTCAACATTACTGAGCTAGTTATGTAGCTATAATAAGGAGTGTTAGAGTTAAGGGTTACCTTCTTCAGCTCAGTGCACTGACGAGCGAAGTGTCCCAGCTTACTACAATTGTAGCAAGTAACCTTACTATTGTCTATGTTCTTTCCTACACGTCGGCCCCTCTTGCGCTTGTTTGTCTTGGCTCTCTTAGCATGTGGTTCAGCATTGTCATCTTGCTTGACATTCTTACCACCTTTCTTGCACTTGTGGCTAGAAGCACTGCGCTTGCTGGATTGAGAGTCATGTTAACTTCAGGATGATTGCTCATCGCCATTAACAGCTCTTCCTCTAGCTCTAGGTGTCATTGAACGTCAACAAATGTTTTAATGTTGTCATTGTGAGTCAACATCGTATTGATGTTCTCCCAACCCCTTGGTAGTGAGTGAAACACAGCTTGCACTTATTGCTGATCATTCAACACATGTCCAGGAATATTGAACTCACGCATCATGTTTGACATCTCTTGTAGATGCTGCCTCATGTTATTTTCAGGGCGCTTCTTGTAGTCGTCAAACTTGATGACAAGTTGCTTAAGCTTAGTGTCGGAGACGTTTCCGAACTTCTCTTTGAATGCATTCCACATCCCCTGAGCATTGGCATACTCCTCAGTCACCTTTTAATGTTGTCAGTCATACAGCTAAGCAGCATGATCCGCGCTATGCTGTTCTTTCTTTTCCAAGTTTGGAATGCCTTTTGGTCTCGCTTGTGTTGAGCGGTAGACCCTTGCTCAGGTTCGGCCATGACAAAATTGAGGATTTCAAACACCTCTTACTCCTGAAGGATGTACAGAACTTTCCGGTGCAAAATATTGTAATTGTCACCGTTCAACTATGATGTTCTTGGCTGCCATTCTGAGTTAATTATACCAAGATACATTATCAGTACATAGTACTCGTAGCACACACTATAAAAGAAATTTTGCTACTTCATAAATTAATCAACGATAGTTTGACATAAGGAATAAAATCGAAGGAGATGTAATGAAACATCCAATCATCTTTGATTTGCTAATATCTCACAATTATTATTAATAAATAAAAGCAAAATCACAATTCGTAAGTGAGAATTGCTTGAATTTTACCAACTTTAGAACTCCCACTCAATTCAGACATACTCATCAAAGATATACACACTAAACAACAATTCATGATAAAAGGTAATAGGCAATACCAATATCATTCAAGAAAAGAAGTGCATATATATATATATATATATATATATATATATTCAACCAAAAAAGAACCAACAAAAATATGTCCAAAACGAAACTAACATCCAAGTTCATAAAACCAGGAAACAAACATGAAAATGTCAACACAATTCAATCCTATGAAGGAACCCGGGAGAGGTCATCTAGCACAAATCCTTAACTATTTGAGGAGTCACCAACAGAGGAAGGTCTCACGTGAGACATATCAAATCTCACATGATGACTCGGTCCCACGACAGACTTCCTAGCCATCGACTTCCTTGTAGTCTGAAGTCTACGAGATCCTTCTCCAAATACAATAAGACTAGGAGACGTCGAATGATACGTAGGCTAAGGATCAGGCAGTGGTGGATGCGGAGGAACAATATTTGAGACTGACTCCTCAAACTCATCTTCGAGATCCTCATCCGGGTCCAAATCTTCTTCGGGATTCTCATTCAAGTCAAAAATCATCCTCAGAATCTAAATCGACCTGAATCGGATCACTCTCTGAACTCTGCACCCACGACTACAAGCAAGTAGCAAGGTCTCTCCTGATAGTGGAGGCAGTGCCATATTGAATCACTTCAGGTCGAAGTTCGGGGTCTTTCATGATATTGCCCCGAGTCGTAAATATATTATATCTTTTTTTAACTTTGACAAAAATGTCTAACGCAACTGCTAAGAATTACTGAGTGATAGCTTTTTCATATAGGCCAACTTTGAATGTGTCCCAGTCATCGGGCAATGAAGCAATCAGATGCCATTTTACATCGCCCTCCAAGTGCTATTCTCCCCTATCTGGAACAGAGATGTGCCTGAACATGCTCATCCCCGGATCCTTCCTAACTAGCGCCATATCTGCAAAATTAAGGGATAACTTTCAAATAATGTTACAGGAGGAAAAAGAAATGCTCCCACTAAAAAAAACCCTCAATTTATAGCAGTAGCACACAACTAAGTTCGCATGCTTTGTCTAAGGTTCTCAAACATATCTCATATAATTATATATCATGTTTTCTAACTTAAGACATGCATAACACAAACAAATGGCTGAAAAATACCCATAAAAATATCATCCACCAAAACGTGTTTCTAAAATCAAGAAATAAACATCACAATCAACATAGAATACTACCAAGCGTCGCATAAACCAGGCTCTGATACCATATGTGGAATTAAATGAATTGATAAGTTCTCAAACTTACCTTTTGCGGAAGCTTAAATTCATACAATGCCCGTAGATTACTAGCTCGTGGTCTCGCTTTTCCCACTAGGATTGAAACCTTGTTTCTGGATCCAAGAACCACTGAGTTATGGTTAACAATGGTGTAAGGCTTGTGTTATTCCTTTGCTTTTTATAACACAAACCAATGGCTGAAAAATACCCATAAAAATATAATCCACCAAAACCTATTTATAAAATCAAGAAATAAACACCGCAACCAACAAAGAATACTTCCAATCATCGCATAAACTTATTGCAAAAAAAAATATATATATTGCATAAACCAGGCTCTGATACCATATGTGGAATTAAACAAATTAATAAGTTCTCAAACTTACCTTTTGCGGACGCTTAAGTTCACACAATGCCCGAAGATTACTTGATTGCAATCTCGCTTCTCTTGTTAGGATTGAAACCTTATTTAATACAATCTAAGAACCACTGAGTTATGGTTAACAATGGTGTAAGGCTTGTGTTATTCCCTTGCTCTTTATGTTCGTGTAAAAACTTTCTGATCAATTCTACTCATTTTTCCAATATCATGTTTACAGGTAGAAAAACAACTTAATAACTACCTGTTTGTAATTATCCCATATTAGCACAAATTGTGCTAATTCAAATTCATGGCAAATGGTTGTTAACCGTTCCATTATAATGTGGCACGATGTGGTGGAAGGTGATTGGAAGTGGTTGATTGAAAATAAATGAGAGACTGAAAAGTTTAAGATAATTTTGAATTTATATATTTTAATTTATATTTCAAAATAATTTCTAAGGTTTATTATTTTTTTTATGTATTGGACCAAAGTGAAAAGAATCGTAACAATAGAAGAAAGCAAGTAATGAAATCTATTTGTCGCATAAAGTCAATTGTGCAGTATGCTAATAAGATGGTAAAGTGTAATTGCTATTAATATTTGAAATTTAATTATTTATTTTTGAGAAAATATTAGAAGTTTCACTTAGTTATTAATTATCCTTCTTCGCCTTCTTAATTAGAAAGACAAAGACATCGGTGAATAGTCGAATGCTGCTCTAGATTGGGGTAAAAAAGAAAAAAAAAAAAAAGACGGAACTTGGGTTATACCAAACAGAGAAGAAATAATGGTATGTTGTAATTTCGAATCAAATTTTAATTTCTTTATTAAATATTTTAAAGTTGATTAACTAATTTGTTTTATTTAATTATACATAATAAGCATCTAAACGAAGGAGAGAACAATAAAGAATTGAAACAAGCTTCAGCCATTTTCGCACACCTGGCAGCTCAAGGAGTAATTCGAAGTGTGTTACTGTATGCATCAGCCTCTATTCATTCTCTAAGTGCTTCTAGCACTAGCAATGCGAGTAAAAAACACTTCTTATCATTATCCTTTTATAATTATTATTATTATCATGTAAAATGTTAGTACCAAATTTGATAACATTTTCTTCTTGTTAATAATATTTTTGGTTTTTTTATAGGAAACAAATGCACTTAGTCTGGAAAATGGCCTTGGAGGAGTACTTTAAAATTATCACTGTTTGATGTTTTTTATATTGGATATTAAAATTTTCAATCTTATGTATTGGAAATAATGATTTCGTACAATTTAGTATTATTACTTTTTATGTTTCAATTTTATATTATTGCAAATTATAATTAGTACAATTTGGTGATATTTATATTTATTTTCATTTGCTGGAGTTAAAATATTTATCAATTCGTTACATAATATGGTCACAAATGTAGTTTATTATTAATTAGGATATTAGTTATGATTAAATTAATAATATATTATTTTATGACAACCTTAAGCACATTAGTGACAACCTTGTCACTAATTCAATTTCTATTGTCAAATTTGCAATTTTATTTGTGACAATAGATAAAATAATAGTGACTATATTTTGGACACTCTAATGCATATCTATTATAACGAATTTTGTTGGAAAACAGTTACTAATTCAATTTTCTTTTGTCAATTTTGCAAATTTATTGGTGATAATAAATAAAACAATAGTGACAACATTTTGGACACTCACAATGTACATTTATTGTGATGAATCATGTTAGAACATTTCCACTAAATCATTTTGCTTTTTTCAATTTTGCATATTTATTTGTGACGATAAATAACACAACAGTTACAACAATTTGTACACACATAATGTACATTTTTTTGTGACGAAACCTTGTTGATACTAATTCAAAAAAGGCTAAAAGTTCAAATAGGGGCCTGCCCTTTACGGAAAATGTCATTTAAGGGACCAACCTTTCAATAAGGTCAAATAGGTGCCTGATCTATACAATAAAGGTCAATTAAGTCCAAAACGTGATTTGGTTGTGCGCGTGATAAACACGTGCCGTTAGTCTTTACGTAGCTATGACATGTCACGTTAAAAAAAATTTTATTATTATAATTTCATTTTCTTCATTTTTTTTATGTTTATTTTTTTCTTTCTCTTTTCTCCCCTAACATTAACTCCATCTTCTCTCTCTACCAAATAAAGATCAAAACACCTTTCTCCATTGAACGTAGCATGAACATATGACCAACATTCAAGAACTCAAACCCGGAAACCACCTTCCACCGCTGCTGATGACCAACCATGCTTAGTCGGGAAACACAAAAATGACACCATTCTTTTCCTTTGTTCAACCTAATACCGAATCCAAACCAAAAATCACCAAAAACTTCTCCGATTCTCGCAGATCTGAGCAACCCGATATCTAAATGGGATGAAACCCTACAAATCCCCAAAGCCAAAACTTCAAAACTCCAAACACTAACTAGAACTCTCGGTTTTTAACGCAAAATCTTCAAATTTCCACTAGCCCGAGCCTTTGCCCAAAACTTCTTCCCAAATTGATTTTTTGATTTCGATTTTCAAAAGAGAAACAAGGAACCGTTTATGTTTGTTTTTTTTTCATTTTTTGCTCAAAGTAAAGAAAAAAGGAGTTCGGGTTGGAGGGGGTGTTAGTGTTTCTGGAAACCCCAAGCTTTGCAACAGGAAAACGCTCTAAAAATAGCACAAGAGGATTACGCTAGGAAGCAAGATGAAATAGAGCTGATGAGGAGTCGAGAGAAATTTATTGATTTTGATTTTTAAAAAAAAAAAAGAGTTGAGAGAAATTTTCTTTTAGATGAAGTTGAAGAGATTGGATATGGTTTAAATTTGGGAGAAAAAATTAAAACAAGAAAGGTAATTTGGTTGGTCTCCAACCGGATTTTGGTTTCCTCAAGAGATGAGATTAAATTAAATATATTTGTAATCATTTAATGAAAATTTGATTGTTGATAATTTAAAATTTTATAATATTTAATTAAATTAAATATTATATTATAATTATCTTTATCTTAAAATAAAAACGATTTAATTAATTACTTTAAGAATGATGTAATCAACGGTCAAAAATCAAACCATTTGCCACGTGTCAAAATCTTAAACATTCACGCGCTTCTACTACTGTGTGCTCATCACGTGCCGTGAAATCTAACGTTTTGTCCTTATTTGACCCAATTTGATGACGTTGGGTATTTATTTGACCTTTTCCAAAGTTTAGACCCTTAAATGACCTTTTCACCAAAGGTCGGGCCCCTATTTGAACTTTTAGCCTTCAAAAAAATTAGTGACAAGATAATTGTCACTTATAGATATTGCATTAGTGACAACCGTTTTGTCACTATATTCAACTTTTTTAGTGTCCACGACTTCATCACTAGTATTATCACGACATTAGTAGTAACAGTTTAATACTTTTTGAGACAACAAAATTGTCATAGATAGTTAAACTTATTGTGACTACATAGTTTTGTTGCTATTATATGACTTTGTAGTGTCGAGAATCTTGTCACAAACTGATATATAAGTAGTGAGAAAAGTTTACAAGTCGTCACTAATTTATCAGCAACGGAAGTACTGGTGACGACGGCTGACGACCTCAGAAAATTGTCACTAAAACTAATAGTGACCAAAATTCATACTTATAATGACGACTATTGGGCTCACTAAAAATGCAGTTTCTTGTAGTGATATGTTTGTAACAGGGAAGGACACTATCAGAAAGATTGTCCTTAACTCAAAGCTTGGTATGAAAAGAAAAGTATACATTACGTTTTTGTATGTAATGAATCAAACTTAGCTGAAGTTCCGTCTAAAACTTGGTGGCTTGATACTGGTGCAACTACTCATGGGTCAAACATGATGTAGGGACTCCTTACGATCCAAACCACAAATCCAAATGAGGAATTTTTGTTCATGGAGAACCGTATGAAGGCCCCAATTGAAGGTGTGGGAACTTATTATTTGATTCTGGATACTGGACATCATTTAGATTTGTGTGAGACTCTTTTTGTACTTTTAGTTTCTAGAAATTTAGTTCCCACTTCAAAATTGGATATGGATTTTAATTTGAACATTGACCTTAATTGTTTTAAGTTGAATAAGAATGCTTTATTTTATAGTTCTCGTGTTCTTACTGATGGTTTATACAAGTTTAAACTTGATAATTCATTTGTTGAATCCTTGTTTACAGTTTATCATAATGTTTGAAGCAAACGTAGTTTGCTCAATGAAAATTATGCTTTTTTGTGGCATAAATGTATTTGTGTCATGTATCCAAAGAAAGGTTAACAAGACTAGTAAAGCAAACTAATCTTGAAATAATACACACTAGTTTTTGAATTAAGACTTTACTGATTTTGGTTTATGATAAGATTACATCAAGGGAAAGCAAACTAACCACAGTAAGAAAGTAGCCACAAGAAGTAGCCAACTTCTTGAAATAATACACACCAGTATTTGTGGACCTTTTGATATTTCATCTTTTGGTGGACAAAAGTATTTCATCACCTTTATCGATGATTTATCACGTTATAATTATGTATACTTGCTGATGAAGAATCCCAATTTGTAGACACTCTCAAAGTGTTCGTTAATGAGGTTGAGAGGCAATTAGATAAAAAGGTGAAAATTATAAGATCTGATAGGGTGGTGAATAGTATGGAAAATATGATGAATCAGGGCTAGGTCCATTTGCAAAGTTACTCGAAAGTCGTGGCATATGTGCGCAATACACAATGTCAAGCACACCTCAACAAAACAATGTGGTCGAAAAGGCGTAATCGGAAATTAATGGATATGGTTAGGAGTATGATGAGTAACGGCTCATTACCCAAATCTGTGTGGATGTATTTACTTAGAACCACTATGTATTTTCTCAATAGGGTTCCTAGTAAAGTAGTTCCAAAGACTCCTTTAAACTGTGGATAGGAAGGAAACCTAGCTTAAGACATTTAAATGTTTATGGTTGCCCAACGGAATCGAGAATTATTATCCACATGAAAAGAAGTTAGAATCTCGAACGATCAGTGGCTACTTTATTCGTTACCTGGAGAAATCTAAACGTTATAGGTTTTACTATCCAAACCATAGTCAAAGAATTGTAACTAGTAATGCAAGATTCCTTGAAATTTGTGAAGTTAATGGGAGTGTTCAAAAGCAAATTTTGGAAATAAAGGAAGTTAGGGTGGATGTTTCTTTACCCATAAATGTTCCTTTATCCACACCTAAACCAAATGTTACTCCATTTGTTAATGAACATTTTAACAACATTGATCAACATTTAAATGAAGAAACACCTCTTGAACACTCTAACCCACAAACCATAAGAAATGCCATTAAGAAGATTCTAAAGAGAGTGAAGGCTAGCTATTGCTAATGGTTATGTGGTTTATATGCAAGAGTCATATTTTGACATTGGCATCGATAAAGATCAAGTTTTGCTTTCACAAGCCATAGAAACTAATGAGTCTGACAAGTGGATTGATGTCATGAAAGATAAGTTAAAGTCCATGGAACATAATAAAATCGTCGAATTGCCAAAAGAATCTAAACGAGTTGGTTGTAAGTGGGTTTTCAAAACCAAACGCGACTTAAATGACATTATCAAACGATATAAAACTAGACTATTGTCAAGGGCTATACTCAAACGGATAATGTTGATTACAAGGAGACTTTTTCACCAGTCTCAAAGAAAGACTCTTTAAGATTTATTATAACATTGGTTGCTCATTATGATTTGGAGTTGCACCAAATGGATGTGAAAACAACCTTTCTTTATGGGAATCTTGAAGAGAATGTTTATATGGATCAAACTTAAGGCTTCTCGCTCAAAGGAAAAGACCACTAGGTGTGTAAACTGAAGAAGTCAATATATGGGCTTAAACAATCCTCCCGACAATGTGTATATTAAATTCAATGATACCATACCATCTTTTGGTTTTCAGGAAAACACTGTCGATCGGTGTATATACCGAAAGTTCTATATGTTGATGACATTTTGCTTGCTTCTAATGATTTGGGCATCTTGCGTCAAACAAAAGATTTTCTCTCAAAGAATTTTGAAATGAAAGATATGGGTGAAGCATCCTATGTGATATTAATTGAAATCTTCCGTGATAGATCACAAGGATTGTTGGGATTGTCTCAGAAAAACTATATCGAACGAATTCTTGAGAAATTTAAAATGGACAAATGTTCAACTGGAATTGCTCCAATTCAAAAGGGAGACACGTTCAGACTTATGTAATGCCTAAAGAATGTGGAACGAAAACAAATGGAATCAATCCCTTATGCCTCTGTTGTTGGTAGTTTCATGTATATGCAAACCTCCACTAGACTGGACATTAGCTTCGTGGTTGGAATGTTGGGTAGATATCAAAGTAATTCTGGAATAAATAAGAAATCCAACCACTTAGAAGTTGTTGGATATTCGAATTCAAACTTTGGTGGATGTCTTGACAGTAGAAAAAGCACTTTTGACTATCTTTTTTAGTTAGTTGGAGGAATCATATCATGGAAAAGTGCCAAACAGTCTATTGTTGATACATCCACTATGGAAGCAGAATTCGTGGCATGTTTTGAAGCCACATTTTAAGCATTATGGCTGTGGAATTTCATTTCAGGACTTGGGGTTGTCGACACCATTACCAAGCCGCTGAATATTATCTTTCTATGATAATCTGCAATAGTATTTTTCTCCAATACGAAAAAATACTCAAAAGGTGCCAAACACATAGAAATAAAGTATTTTGCCTTTAAGGAGGAAGTTTAGAAACAAAGAGTGTCAATTGAAGGTATTAGAACTGCTAACATGATCACAGATTCTTTAACCAAAGTTTTACTGCCAAAAGCCTTTAAGGAGCACGTACCTAAAATGGGCCTTGGCATTGGTAAAGAATGATGTTTATGATTATTGTTGCACTCTGAGCTCAATTAATTATATTTCTTAAATACATTACCTGTTTCATGATTGTGTACACATGATGTTATGTTTAAATTTATTGAAACATGATAATCTCTGTAAGATATGCTTGTAGACCATAAAGAGTTTTATGTATATTATAGACCTAGTGTAATGGTTTGCTAAGTATTGAGGTATATGGAAGGGAGTGTGTTGAGTAAATAATATACAACCGCCATAACCCATATATAGTATATTATTACACTATGGTAATTACGATGAACATAAAAAAACATATTTATAATCTTATATGTGCACTAATCTCTTGTGCTATTAAATGTTAATGATAAATGTTTAATCAAGCCAAGTGCGAGAATGTTAGAATTTGACTACTATTAATGTGAACTGATATCAAATCTGTCAATTACGTAAATTGGGTGATTATAGGATTGACCAACATTATTGTGGGTTATATCAAATATGCCTAATTATGTTAGTTGGGAGAGATTTAAGTACATTTAATAGTCAGAAGAATCTCGACCGTTCAACAGACTATTTGATGTACGTACCAGATTAAATGACAGAATATATTAATTGGTTCTTCGTATGCTCATTAGGTTTTATGGAAAATAGAAAAACAAAACATTTTCCATCAGAAAGTAATATTGTAATATCAAGTAAGAGTCAAGAGAGAGAAATCAATTTATTCTCTTCAAATTTGTGCTTATGGTTGACAAATTGGTTCAAACAAATTACGCCTCAGGTATATCTAAACTTTTATGTTTTTAGAATTATTTATTCATCGCCTATAAAGATCTGCCATGCTTTTATTTTTTAATTATAATTTACATTAATCTAAGACTTAATTCAAGAGAATATCTCTCTTATCATTTTTCTAAAAAAAAGGGATTAAATAGTACCGTAAAAGTTTGGCTTAATGATCAATTTCGCCCACGAACTTCTATAAAACGACCATATAAGCTCCCCAACTTAAAATTTGGCCAATGTTACCCCTGATCTCAAAATTTTGGCCAAATAATCCCTTTTATTAAAGGCACCCTAATGGGCCGTTAAGATAGGTGACGTCATTAGTCATATGGGAAAAAAAATGCCACCTTTAAAATGTGAATTTTAAATTTTCAGAAAAGGTAAAAAATGTTTAAATTTAAAATATCTAAACTCCTCTCCATCACAAACACTAAATCTACCTTCTCTCTCTTAAAAATAAAAAAATTTAAAAAATAACTGATTGAGCCAAAAACAACCCTATTTTTATGGCTATTTTATTATGTTTTTGGATCTATTTATGCTTAAATATATGTTATTTTGATAATATTTGTGTTTTGAATCTTTATGAGATGTGAAATTGAGAATTTGTTAATATTCACTACTTCTGGAGCTATTTTGATGACTTTATACACATATATGAGCAAAGTAATTTTGAATATAGATTTGGAGATTCGAAGTTCGTGTTTGAAGACTTATTGAAGATAATTTGAAGATTTGAAGACCATTGAAGAATTATCTCAAGAGGCAAGAATTGAGGATTGATTTTAAATCGCGAAAGATTGAAGATTTGCTAAGAAGAAGCCCGGAAGCTTTGGAATTTTGGATATTTTATATGAGATAATACTCAGCCTATATAAGCCCACAATTGGAGTTAAAATCCCAATTTGTGCCACACAAGCCCCAGGAAATACCCAATTCCCGCATATTCCCGCATACTAGTCCTAGTTGGATTAGGATTCAGCCGCAGTCTCTGTAAAAAGGCCATAACTTTCCTCTCAGGCCTCCGTTTAGGCCCGTGAGTAGGCGTTGGAAAGCTAACTTCGAGATCTACAACTTTCATTAGAAGTCCAAAGCACAGTTCTGCCGTTTTCAAGCCCGAAATTGCCGTCGAAGTCTCTGCACGATTCCAGAAAATTTCAGGATCCTATTTTCACTAGGATTTCGGTCTAGGAAGACTTTTAAGCCAACCATAGTCAATATTGCCACTACACTACCGTACTTAAATCAAATTATTACTCAACCTTTGACCTTCATCACTTTCAGTTCCAATTACTATGTTAAATGAATCACCTATCAACTAGTAGTATCCTTTATCATTTGCAAATCTTAAATTTCCAAAGGCATGTTCTCCAAAATTTTCATATTAATTAAATCAGTGCATGTCTCAATTCTCTATCACTTTAAGCTTATCCACCTTTAATTTTGTACACTTAGATTTAAATCCTTATACCAACTGGTTTTATTTCTCTTTACCTCTCATAAGAAAACATGCAAATAATCTCAATATTGTTACTCAATTTGATATCATTCCCCCACAATTTCTTCTCACTTCCAATTAAAAATCCTTTACTAATCAACTTAGTTCAACCGACAATTCAATTTAAATTATTCGAGTCCTCCAAAAATTAAATTGATTAGATCTTCAAAAATCACTTAGTATTTATGAAGTCCGCTAATGCCTCATTCGATCAACTAAGTCCATCAAACTCCAATTCTTAACATCTAGTTAGATCATGTAGGTCCATCATAATCCAATCCAAATTAAAGTCCTCAAAAGATCTAGTTTAATTCTATTTGGTTCTCCAGTAATTCGATTAAGTCCTCAAAATATTGAATTTTACATATATTAAGTCATTCTCCAAATTGCTAAGAAGCTTCAATCATGGTAATGCCTTTATTACTGTCATCAAAGCACTCATTCAAATCTAAGCAATATCACATATATATCCTTAAACTTAATCTAAATCTTTCTCCACCATTCCAATTTAAATTGACTACATCCCTTCCGATATTTAATTAATAAATAGTTAAATTAAAATCAACTTAGTACTCCATCAACTCTTAGTAACACAATAGTGCATTTAACTAATTATTTTGTCCTTCAATCCACTTGCTTTAATATCCATTTACACCAATTAAATTCTCCAATATTCATATTTTGATTCATTTAGTTCTCAAAAATTCAATTCTACCAATCTAATCCTTCAAACCTTCAATTAAACTATATTAAGTATTTATCCATTTAATAAGAAGTTTCTATTAAATATCCTTTAAAACTTATGTTATCCTCTATAGACCACTAGTCTCCCAATTCGTATTTGATCAACTTATCAAAATTCCATTCATCTATATAAAAAATATCTATCAAACAAATCCAATTATTCAATGCTAACTAAAACATTTCATTACATAGTCAACAAATCCAATTCAGGTAAATTATGCTCTTTTATCTAATTAAACTAAATATATTCTCCAACCTCCCATCCTTGTTGACTAGATCCTCTAAATTTCACTTTACTCAATTAAGTATGTCAAGTTCCATGCTAATTCAATTAGACCCCCTAAAGATCCACTTAAGTCACTTGAATCCTCAAAAGTTAATCTAGATCAATCTCACTAATGTTTTCTCAACATCACAACTTTAGAAAATTCAACCACATGTATGTATATATATATATTAAGTCGGTCATCTTCCACTTATAGCTCAAATATTCGTTTCATAAATAATTTCCTTCGAATCATAGACTTAGTCATTAAGGAAGAGTTCAGATCTTCCCATACCATATAATTCATGCCCATCCATACAAAAAGGATACATAAAGTTCACTTAAATATTTTGTTATTCCATTCACACAAAACTTCCAAATACCAGTTCACTAAACTTCACATTTTGGCCATACCGAAACATTATATCACATTTTCCACAAACATAAGTTCATTCCTTGCAAACAAAACACTACATTAAAATACACTCTAATTTAAGCTCATACTTCATCTCCTTTCATTTATCTTATAAATTTTGCATTTTCTTCACCATCACTATTACTCTCACCCAATTGGTTATAGGCCTTCCTCCAATGCCATTTGAACACATTAAGACTTCCTAAAGAGTATGTAGCCATTTCATTTAAACATTTTCTTAGGGCAATGAGCTTGGACATGACCTGGCTCCGTACAATGGTAGCACCGTTGGGGAGACCAACATCGCCCTTCATGGAACCTACGACAGTTGCCACATTGTGGTACAATAGACTTACAAGTACCGGATCTTCTACTAGTGCTCGTAGTGTTGGGCGCACCGGGTGACATCCTTTGGGGTGAAGAGCTACTCTTTCTCCTTTTAGATGATTGTCCCAGCGAGAAATTTAATTAGCGGATGTTCTCAGAAGATTCTATGTCTACAAATTTTGACTCGTGCGTCTGTTTTATGATGTGTTCCAAATACTTAGCCGTGTCAATGCAGTGTCTATAAGAAACATCACGAGTAAAAGCATCTGCCATATTCTTTTTTATGTCCAAGTTTAATCCCGAACACAGCCTCAAACTCATAACCTCATCGTTTTGTCCGAGATAAGGAGCATGCACTACTAGAAAACGCTGATATCGCGGCGTTTAGTCAAATGCCGCAATTTGATTTTCTAAAATTGAAGATAGCAGCATTTCCATAAAATTCGCCACCATTTAGCGGCGTTTTGACGGGAAACGCCGTTATTTAGCGGCGTTTCGTTTAGTGGACACTGAAAAAATTTATATCCTTAATGTAATTAGAAACCTTTTGTGTTAGACTTAAATGTTGGATTTAGTTGTATTTTTGTTGCTATAAATGTGCTTGACATTTTTAGTTCTTTTATATAAATTTTATTCAGTAATACAATTTCAATTAGCATTCAATCAATTGTATCCAAAATTCCAGCACAAAAAGGTTATTTTTTAACCCTAAAACATCAAATTTTTTTTTAATGAAAAAGCCAAAAATAGTGGCGTTTCAGTATTGAAACGCCGCTATTTAGCGGCGTTTGTTGTACGGAAACGCCACTAAATAGCGGCGTTTTAATACTGAAATGCCACTATTCCTAAATCAAAATTTTATTTTAAAATTAATTTCTCGGCGTCTGTGGTTTAGAAACGCCGCTAAATAGGGGCATTTCCGTAAAGAAACGCCACTATTTGAAATAGCGGCGTTTGCCACCAAAAACACCACAAAATTACGGCGGTTGTTATAACGGCACCTCTGGCGGCGAAGTGTAAAACGCCGCAATTTAAAATAGCGGTGTTTATAAACGCCGCTATATGCAAAAAAAAAAACGCCGCCATATTAACTTTTTCTAGTAGTGATGCCTTGCTAATTGCTTCAATTTAGCTTCATATTCCAAGACTAACATGTCACCTTGAACCAAAATTGGAAATTCAGCAATCTTCTGTAACCTGTCGTATCGATAGTAATATTCATCGTTGAACTCTGCCACAAACTTATTCCAAGTGAGCTCTTCAATCGACTTAGCTTTAACATCTTCCCACCAATTTTTAGCTCTTCCATCCAACAGTCTTACTGCTACCTTTAATTTGAGGTCATCTCTTAGCTCCATATCTTCAAATACATCTAACAACAAGGATATCCTTTGCTTTATCAGCATCACCGCTTCCTTCGAAAATCTTACAACCCAATTCTTTTGCTTCCTTCACCTTCTTTGCAATTAAACAAGTATAGTTAGGAGCAGTATGATCAACAACCGAAGGAGAAATGTATACCGATTGCAAGGGGATGTACATTGGTGGTGGCAAATTTGGATTTTGCCCTTGAGCCATTGGTGGCGAGGAAAAACCTGGTTGCAGTGGAGGAGTTTGCACTCCAATGGAATTCCACCAATTTGTATAGGCTTGTGCCGAATCAAAAAATTGAGGAGCGACTCCGACTTGTCCTTGGCTAGCGGAGGAACAAGAGGATCTTGAGGCTGAGATACATTGCGCCTACGTTGTCCCCGTTTAGGTGGCATTACTCTACAAAATATAAGGACGACTTTAGTCAAAATATAAGAAAATTTTTCAATAGGTGTCTAATTGGACGAATCTCTCACTGGACTCGACTTGGATCCACTGGACACTTTTAGAAAAAACCTATTTCATTTTCGGAAACTTTGTCAAATCATTTTAAGCTCTGATACCAATAAAACTGTCACGCCCCGACCCAAAGTCGACCACATGACAGCCGCCGCATCTCCTCTTAGATCGCGTGCTACCATCATAGAAGCACCGAGAGGTATCGCGAAGCGAAACAAACCACAAAAAAAATTCAATTATCAAAACAGCGGAAGATTTAAAACGACACCAGTGGATCCAATAGGCAACATCTCACAGAGACAAGCTGTCATCCATGAAAGTCGTGGAAAGGTCGAGTCCAACGTGAACAGAGATCCCTTAAAACACAAAAAGAATTTGAAAGGGTGAGTATTCCTTAAAATACTCCGTGAGTGCAGAGAACTAACTAACACCGCATTAAGAGTGAAGTGCATGGCCAATCTAAAACACAATTTATAAATCAGATGCACAAGTACATTGGGGATCTTTAGTAACAAATCACAGCCATGGTCATCACATTTATTTATTCAACTCATATAAAACATATCTCAAATCAAAGGTATTTCAAAATATAGTCATAAACATCAAAATCATATTTCGTACGTTAATATCATATATATCAAAAATTACATTAAAACGTCCATTGGAAACCATAGCCCCAATTTAAATAAAACTAATAGTTATTAATAAAATAGATGCTCGTACGTAAAATAAATAATTAGTTCTATCAAATCAGTTTAGGCCTGTCAATTTAGAAATCCGTAGTAAAATCGTAAATTTTCTTTTATGTTAAAACATGCATATATGTATATATGAAAAACATATTAACCCAAACTTTAAGTTGAAAATAAATCCATCAAATGAGCGGCTGAAAACCAAGTCCTACGGTTGTAGGTACTCAACTGAGGCCGTCAGGGTATTTTTGTCATTTCAAACTTTATTTATAAATATACGTACAAGCCATGAGAAAACATCATAAATCAATATTTCCTGCTCATTTTCCTGACGTTGGTCGTGGATTACAATGTGGCACCCGTAGTGAGACCCACATCCCCCTAGTGGCTTTTCTACGTGCCTGCCTTCTAGGGTCGATGATCACCCATACCCCTCAATTGGCGGCCTATGTGCTACCTCAACAACAAACAGTTACCACAGTAACAAATCACAAATGTGTGCCAAATCATAATCTCATAACGAAAACAATACATCATATGAGCATAATCCATCACATAGTATATCAAAACATGATCATATATATATATATATATATCAATAACATCAACTCATATTTTCCGGCTCAAATCAAAGACATAAAACAATGTCAAATATCAATACATATCAAGTCATGCAATAGGCCAACGAGATTTCACCATGCACTTAAAACAATTACGGAAAACCTTTATAGAAACCATGCTCTTAGAAAAATATTTGTAAAACATGATAGCATTTTTCAAAGCATTTTTCTTAATGAAATGAAGATAGCTACAATGCACTCACAGTTTGGGAGGTTCGTATACTCCCCGTTAATTTCCTCGCGGTTATAACGACGTACTTATACCCTTTTCAATTTGAATCATAAACATTTAGGAGTACGAGATAATTAGAATAAATAACGGCATTAAAGTTCTAGACAAACTTTAATTTTACAACGAAAACCTAATGTGACAACACATCGGAAAAACAGTCACATCTTGCTCGATCCTTTACCAAATCATACGAAACCACATCCATTTGGAAGCCAATTGATTATACTAAAATTTACTCCAAAGAACCATCCTCAAATTATGCCAATAACATAATCAAATTTAAGGTTGAATCAAAATATTCCAAAGTTATTCTGTTTTTAGGCGAAAATTATGCAGTTATAGAAACGACCCTTTTTCTCTATTTTAGACTTAAAATCTCAACTTTATTTCTTCTACAAAGTTGTAGAGGACTCAAAACCCTACAATTTGAATACAAGAATGACTTGATTTGGATTTATTAAGGCAGAGTTATGCCCCTCGAAAATTCAGCTAAAATGAACTAGTACAACATATTTCTAGCATTTCCAGATTTGTGATGCTGAGGGAAAATGACCATAACTCAATCAATACTCGACCAAATAAGGCAAAACCAAACCAAATGAAAGTTAAATCATTAAACTAAAAGTGATTCCAAGAAACCAACATCAAATTCGCACTATAACCATGTCAAATGTGGCTTCAAAGTCAGTTTTCCAGTTTTGAATCTTAATTCACTGACATTAACTTCCGAGTCTCATAACTCCCAATCCAAGCAAAATTAGCAAAAACAGCATTTCACAAAGTTTGTTCCAAATTCAATTTTCTATAAGGCTGCTAAATTTCATAATTTTTTAATATTGTTTACTACCTCAAATATTCAGAAAACAGAACTTGCAAAGTGTCCTAAAAACAGAAATTTTACCAAACACTTTAACCCTTAACCTCTCTAATCAAACCAAGTCTATTTTACCTCAAAATTTCCAGATTTGAACTTTGGTTTACCTCAACCAAATTCTCACTTTATCAACAATTTCTAATATTCAATTTACTCATACAATGCCATACACATGAAAATCCCATACCAACAACCAAAGAAGCATTTTAGTAAAATATCATAAACAAAGATTCAATGTTTACTTACTATTTTGAAGAAACATTATAGCTCAAGATCAGGCCCCATTCAACTTCTAACCCAACTCTAAATCGAACTCATCTCTGAAATCATCAAGGTCATATGTTAGTAGAGGTTGAGAGATCTTCAAAAACTTGTTTGCATGTTATATGTAGCTTCAAATGGGTGGAGAATGGGTAGATAGAGAAAGCTTAGTGGCATGACAATGGAGGAATAGAGAGAAGAACAAAAAAAAGATGAATGAGAGAGTTAGAAGTGGGGGGTGACGAGTTAGTGGGTGCTGCCCCCCACTTTTAATGTTTTTTTTTTGGACATTGGATATAATTGCTAATGAATCCCTTGACATTTAATCTTCTTTCAATTTAATCCTCCATTTTTTCCTTGAAACCTTAAACATTACCAGCTTAACACACATAATTCATAATTTTCCTATTTCTTGTTTTCTTAACAATATCCTCACATTCAATTATCCATAAATAATTTGATTAATTCAAATTGCTAATTACATCTCATATTGTTTTCAATTTGCCTTCCATTAAAAAAAATTTAATTCCTTTGTAATTTACCAACTTGATCTAATACAATCTTAATATATATATATATATATCATTATTCTCCATAGACAAAGCTAACCAAATTCTTGTAACTTGTTCATTGTGTCACATTCTTGATCCTTTGAATTGAATATTGTTATTAATCTTTGTTATTTTGATTTCATGGTTAAATTGATTCTTGATATAAGTATGAATTCAAATTGATAATTTAGAAAAAAAATTGGTTTTGATTAACTTACACTTGATTTGCTAAGGGACTAGCAAAGTCCAAGTGTGGGGGAAAATATGATCGAGGCAAAAATAACCCTATTTCTATGGGTATTTTATTATGTTTTTGGATCTATTTATGCTTAAATATATGTTATTTTGATAATATTTGTGTTTTGAGTCTTTATGAGATGTGAAATTGAGAATTTGTTAATTTTCACTACTTTTGGAGTTACTTTGATGACTTTTTACACAGACATGAGCAAAGTAGTTTTGAGTATAGATTTGGTGATTCAAAGTTCGTGTTTGAAGACTTATTGAAGATAATTTGAAGATTTGAAGACCATTGAAGAATTATCTCAAGAGGCAAGAATTGAGGATTGAGTTTAAATCACGAAGGATTGAAGATTTGCTAAGAAGAAGCCCGAAAGCTTTGAAATTTTGGATATTTCATATGGGATAATACTCAACCCATATAAGCTCACAATTGGAGTTAAAATCCCAATTTGTGCCACACAAGCCCAAGGAAATATCCAATTCTCGCATACTAGTCCTAGTTGGATTAGGATTCAACATAGTCTCAGTAAAAAGGCCATAACTTTCTGCACGATTCCAGAAAATTTCAGCCAACCTGGAGACCAAGTCGGCCCTTAATTCGTCCTAGAGTTCTATCCTAAGTGTAATTGGAGTCTTTAGGGTTATTTCCACTATAAATAGCCACCTTAGATCTAGGTTTTTATTGTATTGTATTCTATTCCCTTTAGAAAATACTGTAGAAGTTGAAGATTTGGAGAGCTTGGAGCCACCGCCCCCCTCTTCTTCCCATCCATAGATAAGTTTTCTTCTTATTCTTTGGATGCTCACTCAATTCATGAGTGAGTAATCCTTTTCTTTTCTTCAATGTAGAATTTAATTGATCTCTTGACTTATATCATGGTGAGATTTTGTGCTTTTATATGAAAATTGTTTAGGGTATTTCTTAATTCTATGTTGCCTGTTTTGATGGATTGAAGTCGACACTATCTTGATAAATTAAGTCAACATTAGCTAAATTAAGTCTAGAACTAATACTTCAGATTTATTTGTTTGTAGCAAATGGAGGAGAACTAATACTTCTTTCCAAGAGATTTAAGAATCAATGGGTAAATTATTGCTTGTTGTGCTTGTTCATAAATTACTAGTTCTTAATGCTTTGTTCTTAACAAATCTCTAAGCCCTAATAAGGAAATTGATTGTTATGAATAAAAGGGATAAATTAAGCTGGAAAAGAGACCTTTTATCTAATTTGGTAAATTTCGGATTTAATTCCAAACAAGCTATCCAATGTTTTCATAATTTTTAGATATCAATGATCCATGTTATTTTTGTCAAGAGGGAAATTAATTCTATGTTGGAGGGTTTTTCTTAATTTTAATTTTTTTCCCAATTTATTCACTGCTTTTTGATTGATTGTTTTCTTTAATTCTCTTTATTGCTTTCTTAGTTAATTTTAATTGTTTTTTTATTTGATTTAGTTTTACTTTCAAAATCCTTTTCTTTGATTCTTTGTTTTAAGTAAAATAATTAGAAAAAGAAGAATATCATATCTCTCTGTGGATTCGACCCCTGCTTGCCCTAGTCATTTTTAGTTAGTATTTGTTGAGATTATTTTTATAATTTGCTGATGACCGATCAATAACCCCAAGAAAACCCAGCAACAACTACAAAACCCAAAACCCAGCAAAAATCTCAACCACCACTGCCAGCCTCATTACCAAAACCCTAACCTGTCGTCGGCTCCGCCGACCACCACCATTATCTTCGCCAGAAAACACCAATAGCCCCTAAAATTGCCTCCAAACTGTCCTATTCCCCTTCTTGAGTCCATATCTAGCCATAGCTTCCTTCAAAACTCGATCAAACCTTATAGATCTAGCATTGTCCGAATTCAATAGATGCCAAACTCAAACTTCAAAATTTTGCCCCTTTTAGTGCCTTTATTTTTTAAAATGAAATGAATTTTGTTAAAGCCTATATCAGAAACAATTTTGATTAATAAAATAACACTCAATTAGTTTCCATGCTTAATCCCAAACAATGCCCAAGTAAACATGTCAACGGAAAACTCAAATCCATCAAAGTCGACCAAAACTATGAATCAAATAAAGATCACCCTCAATCCTCAAAATCTCTAGCATTTTCCAAGAAGTAGTTTGTTGGCAATTCCTCTCACAAGTCAAAAAGGCTTCAATGACCAAGGGTCTGGAACCTAAGGGGCAAAGCCAAAGGAAATGCAAAGGGGATAAGAGAAATATGACAGCCAAATAGCCCCACATTTTGTTTGTTTGAGAAATGGATAAAGAAAAAAAAGAAATAAAGAAAGGAGATTGAGGGAGTTGCAGAGGAGAGATATGGCATGGTGTAGGAATTTTTTTTGTTTTGTCTTTTACCGGAGTGGGTAGGGAATAGAGATTACTTTTTTTTTAATTTGAGGAGAGATAAAAGGGATTATTTTAATTATGAAAACAGAATTATTATATTTTTTATTTTTTTCTTTGTTTTAAATATACCTTTTCTGATGTGGCATTTTTGCCACGTAGACTGATGACATCACTATTCTTAACGACCCATTAATGTGCCGTCAACAAAAGAGCCTATTTGGTCGAAATTGTGAGTTCAGGGATGACATTGGCCAAAATTAAAGTTGAGGGGCTTATTTGGCCATTTGAGGAAAGTTCATGGGTCAAATTGATCATTAAGTTGTAATGTAAAAGTTTAAGGATAAGATGTTGCAATTATAAACTTTAGTCCTAAATCGACCAAACGCTCAAAGGTTTAGGTCTAAATTGGGGTTTTCGGCAGCACATGACACCAAATATTGCCCACTTTTTAATACACCACCAAACATTAATTATTTTATCATACAATACAACTAAGCAAAATTTTACTATTTTAAACTAAAATTTGTTTAGTTTCGAGATTGGGGCAATTTGCTTTTGCACTTTAGACAAGAAAAACAAATTGTGCTTTTAACTGAGCAGAAAAAGCCCATTTACTTCAAAAACTACACTTAAAAGTTGGAAGTTGACAGACTTCTTTTTCTCTCTCGACTTTAATAATGCAAGTAGCCCCCCAATACCAATACCAAATTGAACCTTACAATCTTGTTTTATAGTTGCATCCAACCATGTTTAACTAATTCTCCACTCTCTTTTTTCCTTTTTTTTTCTTTTCTTGCAATTTGGTTTTAGAATCGGTCTCAGACTGAATCTTTGATCTGTGTTTCATTTCCCCTTGTCACTTAAGACTGGGTTTAAATTAGTCGACAAAAAGGAATTATGCTTGCTCATTCTGATTGTTTGTTCACTTCCTTTTTCTGTATATGAACTTTGCATTCATTTTTTTTTCAGTTGGCTATATTTTGATTTTAAACTTCTATCATACATTTAATTTTTTTTCTTCTTCCTTTTGTTGTTTCAATTTTTTTTTTCACATCATTTCATTTGCTTCCACTTACCAAATGGCAGTAGAGTGTTAGTTGTTCTAACAGTGGCATAGCTAGAAAAAAGAGTTAGTGGGGTCACTTTAAAAGTACTTCAACCAGTTTGAACGAGTTTAAAGAGGTTTCGGATCTTAGACGACTTTTGGAGATGTGTCGGCTGTAAAAGCTATTACTGAAAATGATAATTACTAAAAATGAAATCATATTTTGTAAAATTTGTGAAAAAGGATGTTGCATTTACCATTTTAATCTTTCTAGATTTTACCTACTAAGTGAAATAATTATTTGTTAAAGTATCTTCAAAAAATATTAAAATAATTTTTGAATTATCAAAATAAAATTAATGGAAAGTTATACGCCATTGGAGAGATATAAATATATATTTATACTAGCAAAAGGCCCGCACTTCGCTGTGGGTTTTCGTTTTTTGAGTATTTACATGCATAAACAAAGGGTATTTGCATATGTTTTGGTGAAGATCCTTTACCAAAAGTTTCGAAATTTCTAAAATCAAGTCAAACAAAACATAAAGGAAGAGTTTAAGATTAAATAGATATTTCCATGGGTTCTCTCATCTTTTCTTTGTTTAATTTGTGATTTTCACTCAAAATAGATAGAGCAACAAAGTTTAAAACTAATATAATCTTACTTTTAATATGTCAAGGAATCAAGGAGGCAACAACAAATGAGAGGTTATGTACCCATAAAAGAAAAAAGAAAACAAATGAGAGGTTGAAACTTGAATGTTGTATAATTGTATAATAATACCCCAACCAATTTACTAAAACTTAATTAGAAAGTCATATAAAATTAATTTTGTCTTAAATAAATATCCAAAGAAAGGATTAACGCATAGACATAAATAATATTAATAAAATTGAATAGTCACAAAAAACTAATTTTATCTCAAATAAATAATTGTTTAAAAGAATAGGTCAACATTAAAAACATAAATAATAGATTCAAATATAGTAGATTCAAATATAACCTAAAAAATAAGGATGTAAAAGTTGTTCATGGGAATAAATATCATATATTTATGGAGCAGAAGAGATGAAGGATGGCATAAATAAAAAAAAAAGGAAAAGAAAAAAGTAACCTAAGAACCAAAAAGTGATGGAAGAAAGTACAACGATGAAATGAAATATGGTAGTTGCATGAAAACTTTGTTGCACATTGTCAATAGTTGCTATTGCTTTGCTGGTGCTCCAAATAATATTTATAATAACAATGAAGCCTCTTGGGGCTTGCGAGTCCAGTGCCACCCATAGGTTGTGATCCACGACAACGACACCTGCTCAATCTTTGTTGCCCACTACCTCCTCTAATTGTTGTAGCTGGACTCTTGCAAAGGATTGATCATACAAATTTTGTAAAAAGATAAAATTGTTAGCAACATATAAAAGAAGATTCTGTGAAAGATTGAGTCAAAATAGAATGGAAATAAATTAATATTAAGAGGTTGTGAAAGTTTATTAAAAAAGTGAAAAGAAAGTGAGAAAGTTTTAAAGAGATATTTGAACTTGCAAAAAGGAAAATTGAGAAGAACACCTATTTATATTCAATTTCTAAAATTAAACTGAAGAATTAATCCAATAAATTTCATTGAATGAAAAATTAATCCCATCATAAGAGAAGTATTGAAGAACATTATAATTGGGAGCCATAGGGGATGAAATGGTAACGGTTCTGAATTTTAAGTAACGGAAACAACCAATAAAACCTATAGTTATTGATTTGTTTTGTTAAACAATTGATGTAAATTTGAAATTTGAATGCCTAATTGTTTTGTTAGTATTTTTTTTGTTAGCTTATAAAACATTAAAATACAATTTAATTTCTTGCAAAGATTTCTTCCCCATATTACAGTAATTCCTCCTAATGTCTAAACCTAATTATTTAAAGAATCAAAGGACACAAAAAATAGTTTGTAACTATCAACAAATTATGAAGAAAATTATGATCATTAATTTGGCACAAACAATTATTATTAGCTTATAATTTTTTTCTAATGATTTTTTTAAAAAATAAACAAAGAAAGAAAAAAACTTACACTGAAGAAAGAAGTAATTTTAAGCATAATTCTTTATAAAGTCTAGAATCTAATTATTAAATAACTTTAAAATTAATCTCTCTCTACTATCCCTATTAACTCCGCAAAAGTAATTTTAATCTTTGTATATAATTCATTCGAAATCTAAATTCATATAGATGGAATGTACCTTCTCTATTTTTACTTTAACTTTTATACATATATATAATTCACTCGAAATTTAAATTGATATTGATAAAAAAGAGTTTAATTTATAAAAGTACGAAAACTTATCATACGCCATCCATTCATTAAAAAATTAGATGAAATCGGGGAGAGAAAAAATGAAAATTAAAGGAGAAAAACTAAAATATAACAACGGCCTTAGGGAATGGGGAATCTTCTCTATCGCCGGGTTGGGTTAGGAGAAAGAGTGTTTTTAATATATCAATTGTCTATACTTTTTTTTTTGGTGAAATTGTCACATTTTGATATGAGAAGAAAATGGAAAAAGACCCTAATATTAGTTACAAATACAAAAACTTAATTTAACAAATAAAATGAATAAAATATGATAAAAAAATATAAGTACAACAAACTATACATCTAAAATGCTAAACAAAATTCAAAAAACATGGAAATGAAGCATTAAAAACATTTCGTAAGTGAAATATTCTTAGAATGGATATTTAAAATGAAATATCAATGAATATAATAAAACCATTGAAAATTGATGAAAAGAATAAATAGAGACTTTTCTTGGCCAGAATAAATAAATAGAGACTTTGCAATACCAAATTTTAGGATGAAATTATCAATCAAAAATTGTAATATGCCTACCTCAAAAAAATTGTAACATACCTTGAAAAAAGATTATAATATATATTATAATAATACTGCACTATTTATAAAATCTAATCTACACCATCTTTCTTTGCCTAAGAAATATAATAAGAATAACATAGAAATTTTTTAGTATATATTATGAACGTAGGAATTTAAAAGAGTTGAGAGAAATACAACATGAGAAATAAAGAGCAAGAAGGGAAAGTTCATTTTGAAGAAAAAATGCTGCAAGTAAAAGGCTAGTTTAGGCAACCTATATATAGGCTAAAAATTAACGTTGCAATATTTTGTAACCGCCAAGTTAATCAATTTGTAACCTTCAACACATTTTAAAAGATTTTTGACACGTGAATAGTTACGCGCTTCTTTCAATTTCGAGAGCCTTCCTCCTTACCTTCGCCGGAACCCTACCGGATGCCCATTTCTTTTTCCTTTCTTTGAAACCCTAATCTCTCTTTCTTTATTATTTTCTTAGTAGAAACCCTAATTCCATTTGCTTTTAATGTCTTGCTGACATCACCTAAGCTAGTTAACCTTCCATAGATGTCAACCCTTTGAGCTTATCTCCTCAAAGAAAGCTTTTTGTGGTCAGAAAGTGTCTACTTTTTCTTTCAAGCCAATAGATTTCCTTTACTTTCGTTCTTCTCAGAGAACAAAGATTCCCCAACTCTTCGTTCCCCTCTCCTTTTCTCACTCTACTGGTGCTTTATTCACTGTATCTACCCAATCAAATTCGTATTAACCCAATCATTAAATTCTACCCTAGTGTGTTTAATTTGAGTTGATAGCTGCACTGTTTCGTTTTTCAAAGGAAAACACTGCAAGGCCCAATCAGGTTGCGAGACCACCTCGTTTACTGAAAAGCCAAGCCATAATTTGAGTTCGATCAAGGAAGTTCATTATTACCAGGATGAGGATCGAAAAGGCAAATGGAATGTGGAGAATGAAACATCGTTTCTCACCTTTTAAGAAGACTCAACTCACAGTGAAAAATTCTGTAGACAAAGAAAATTTGTTATCCAATCACAAGATGCCACGTGGACTTGGAATATTCCATGATGGATCAATTTGATATTTTAAGTCCATAATAATTTATTTGGACTAAAATTCATATTTGAGCCCATTTAAAAGGGTGTAGACTCGGCCCAATATAACTGGCCTGATACTAATAATTTGGGTTCCAAAATTAACCCTAACCTCACCTATATAAAGAGGTCTTCACCTCACAAATTACACACACAATTTAGAAAGCAAAGAAGCTCTACCAAGGCAAAAAAGCTCTGAAGAATCAAGACCTGAAGTATTTCAGATGTTCTTATTTTGATCTTCACCAAAGCTCAAGAAATTATTATTTCAATCTTCACCAACATACTTGGAGAAGATTATTTTCGTTTGTTCAAGATCAAGTCCACAAAATTGAAGACACTTTAATCAAATTTATTTATTTCGATCTTCATCAACATATTTGAAGAAGATTAATTTTGTTTGTTCAAGATCAAATCGCCAAGACCCTTGAATCAAATTATCATTAATTTGAGATCAAGTTATCAAAGACCCTAGAATTGAATCAAAGTCCCAAGTCATCAATTCAAGATCAAGTCATTCGATTCTTGAATCAAATCAAATCAAACTCTCAAATTATCATCAAGTTCAAAATCAAGTCATTCGACCCTTGAAGCAAATCTTGAAGTATAATTTTGCAAAGGAGAAGAATCAAAGGACAATTTCTTATTATTAGAATTTCCAAAGATTGTACCCGCATTCATCAATCAATAACATTATTATTTGACTCCAATCTTTTTTGTCTTATTTTTAGACTTAGAAATTTTGTGTGTTACAAATTTTGGCATACCCAGTGAGACAATCTTTGCCTCTCATCTCTTTTTCTAAAGGTTCAAATTTTCAAAATTTCTATGTCTTCGTTGGAGGAACAAGTTGCATCCCTTGCTAAAACTACAGAATCACTAGCCAACAACATCAAAGAAAAGGATGAAAAAATTTCCTTTCTAATGATGAAAGTTGCTGAAAATAAAGGCAAAGACAAGCCTCATATTCTCCAGCAAGTTGATGAAACTGTTGCTGAAAACAATATCAAGAAAACTGATCAAGAATTTGGTGAAAATCCCATCAAAGTTGCTGCAGAAGATTTTCAAAGTATTTCGTCTGATCAAATCAAGGAGCTCATCAAAGAGGCAATTAAAGATCAAGCCGAAAACATTGCTCCTCTTTCCTACACTTATGCAAAGCCTTATTCCCGAAGGATTGATTGCATGAAGATCTTCAAAGCCTTACACCCAGTGAGACAATCTTTGCCTCTCATCTCTTTTTCGGAAGGTTCAAATTTTCAAAATTTCTATGTCTTCGTTGGAGGAACAAGTTGCATCCCTTGCTAAAGCTACGGAATCACTAGCCAACAACATCAAAGAAAAGGATGAAAAAATTTCCTTTCTAATGATGAAAGTTGTTGAAAATAAAGGCAAAGACAAGCCTCATATTCTCCAGCAAGTTGATGAAACTACTGCTGAAAACAATATCAAGAAAACTGATCAAGAATTTGGTGAAAATCCCATCAAAGTTGCTGCAGAAGATCTTCAAAGTATTTCGTCTGATCAAATCAAGGAGCTCATCAAAGAGGCAATCAAAGATCAAGCCGAAAACGTTATTCCCAAAGGATTCATTGCATGAAGATGCCTGACAACTATCAACCACCAAAGTTTCAATAATTTGATGGCAAAGGAAACCCAAGACAGCATGTCGCCCACTTTGTGGAAACATGCAACAATGCTGGCACTTATGGAGACCTTATGGTCAAGCAATTTGTTCGCTCTTTGAAGGGAAATGGTTTTGATTGGTACACAGATCTCGAACCTGGGTCAATCGACAATTGTGAGCAACTTGAATATGAGTTCTTGAATCGATTATAAAGCACTCGACGCATTGTCAGTTTGATTGAACTCACAAGTACACACCAACGCAAAGATGAAGATGTGATTGACTACATAAATAGGTGGATAAATTTCAGTCTCAATTGCAAAGAAAAATTATCTGAAACTTCTGCACTGGATATGTGCATCCAAGGCATGAACTGGACCCTGCATTATATTCTTCAAGGCATTAAGCCAAAAACTTTTGAGGAATTGGCAACTCAAGGACATGATATGGAGCTTAGCATTGCACTTGGTGGAAATCAAGAGCCGCCTGTTCGAGAACCAACAGAACGCAAAGGGGGCAAATTTATGAACCAAAAAATCCCTTTGATCATGAACCAAAGAAATTATCATGAAATCGATGGGAGCCATATCTCGTCCCAAGTTAATTGTTTGTTAACAAAGTTTGTCTCAAAGGATAAAGATTTTCATCCAAGGCACGCAAAAGAGAGAAGCAATTAATTTGAATAGGTAGGCCGCCTAATTGATGCAAATCCCACAAAGAAATTGAGGCTTCTTCAGAGCCAAGATGAAGTGTAATTGTGGTTGGACACCAATTTTCGCAGAATGTGCGAATAATGTCTTGTTTCGATTATAAGTATAGAGAGATGCATAAATTGCATCTTCAACCCCAACTTCAGAAATAACTGACCTATAGCGGCCCAACACCTCTTCAGTCCATTCCCAATATTTGGGAATACAGGCAAATTCACCATAAAGCTTAAAAAATGGTCCCCAATGAGATGCACCGATGGCAATGCGATTTCCCAAAGTAATAAACTTTGTATCGCTCTGAGCTCCATCATGCAAATAAGATTGAAGGTAATTTGTCGTCTCGCTTGTAGGCTCTGAAGACCATTTGGTCAGACCATGAGGGAGTGATAACTTTAGCCAAAATGGAGGATATTGACCATAAATAGGTTGGCCAATGGGAAGAGATAATCCTTCCTTGATAGCACGAGCAAGGATGATAAAGTTGCCCTCATAATCCTTGAAGCGATGATAAAGTAGCCCAATTTAGCTCTCCCATGCACACGCCGAACCGGTAAATAAATATGGTGTGTCGGGTTTGGAGCGACGAACCATGTGGATCCAAACTCAACTCATGGTTCGCCAATCAAGTCTAACTACTAGCTAGTAAACCACCAAATCAGCCATACGTACTCCTTGGACTACGTCGAGTCCACGAGTCCCCGTATGCTTATCGATAGGTCAAAACTATTTCCAAAGATCGCTCATGCACCCAAAACAATTTATTTTAAACCTTTTATAAAAAATTTAATAAAACAGTAATAAAATAGTTCCTAACAGGTTATCCGTTGAGAACAGCACACTCACAGTTCAGGGGACTCGTACACCCCAAAGTCAATCCACTGTGAGCCTAGCCGATGTCTCGATCAGCGCCTCAGCCGTCTGATTGAGAAGCACACACAACACAAGAAAATCATTAAAACCAGTATCATAATCAAAGTGTATAAACCACAGTAAAACAAAGACAATCAACTAGAACCAGGGTAGTAAACCAAAATACCAAAACAGTCAGATAAAATAGAATGAAATCACAAGAAATACATAACCCAACCCCAAGATCTAACTTAAACGATCTTAGCATGTCTATATAAGTCTTTCAAGGTTGTATGATGAATTTCGAATTCATAATACACAATCTAGAGTTCAATTAATCATTTCCGGCATTTAAGGGCAAAACTGTAATTTAGTCAACCAGGGGTAAAATGTTAATTTTAGCTGACCAAGGGCAAAACAGTAATTTTGACATCTTAAAGCTGTTGCGGCGATCCTCTAACCTTACCTATTCAATTAACGTTATTAGACAAGTCAAATCCTTTTCTAGGGTCAAAGTTGTAATTTGCTCATTCGAGGGTAAAATGGTCATTTGCACTTATTATTGGTTCCATAACGTACATATGAACTTATTGATGTGAGTAACAAGTTCAAATCCTCTCATTTCCACCCATAAGGGTAATTGCGTAAATTTGATGACTAAGGGCATAATCGTAATTTAGACCAATCAAGGGTAACACGATAATTTTATTCAAAAAGAATCACCATGATAACTTTCCTACCCAAATGTGTAATCTTCAAGTTTAATTGCAAGTATCGCGCTCTTAGGGGCAAAATAGTAAATTTGCTTATTAGGGTATTTTGGTAATTTTACTCTCTTAGAATACGGTTACATTCCTTACGTGTTATAGTTGTGACCCTAATCGGTCGGATTCGAAATCGTAGCCTAACGGAATAGATTAGCACACTTTTATTAATAATGGGTAATATGGTAATTTACGCCCTCGAAGGGTAAAACCGACATTTTATGATCCTACGAATATTACGGAGTAATACGATAATCATTTAAACTTGTCAACACAACCGATGAAGTCGAATACGTTAAATTCCTCTTCAAAGGGTAGTTTTGTAATTTAACATTCTAAGGGTGATTTATTAATTTTACTCGCTTGAGGGTAAAATAGTAATCTCACTTATCAACTTATTGAACCCAAATATTTATTTCCAAATTTCTTATTTTCCTTTTCCCTTTTCTTTTCTTTTTTTTTCTCTTTTTCTTTTCTTTTTCTTTCTTTCTTTTGGGCTTGGATCTTTTTTTTTTTTTAAATGGGTTGGGACTGGGGCCCCAACTGCTGCCAGGCCACGCATGGCCCGCACGCTGGCCCAAGTGGCCTGCTGCCAGGCCACGCATGGCCCGCACGCTGGCCCAAGTGGCCTGCTGCGCAGGCCCGCGCGGCCTGGGCTGGCTGGTAGCTCTGCCAACCAGCTTAGCCAGCAACAACCTCCGGCAGCCATACTTGCTGCCGGAATTTCAACCAAGTTTCCTCAATTTGCCTATGCCCAACCCGAATTGAACCTATATTTTCAATGTTTTGCTTCCAAACAACTCAAAAACATGAATCAAACCAATTTACAAGCCTAAATCCATCAAGTATTATTCAAAGTTAAGTAATTACTTACCAACAAATTTGGATATCATCTCCCCTCCTTTTATTCATGCATTTCAACCAATGTCCACCAAATAAATTGCTTCCCAAACCTCCAAACCACAAACCCATTCATAAATTAAACTTAAAAGAAACAAGTCCTAATTCAAAAATATACAAAAAAAATCTCTATAAACTTCTTTCTCACCTTTACTCATGGGTTCCCACTATAATAACCATGGAATCCTCTCTTGAACCAAAGATTGGGAACAAATTGGAAAGAGGAAAGGTTGGGCTTCCATTGCATGTGAGGTTGGGGGCTTGAATTGAATTGTAGCTTAGAGAGAGAGAGAGTAACAAACATAGGGATAGAAAATAGAATGGAAGTTTCGGTGGAGGGAGGAGGAAGATAAGGGAATTTATTCTTATGAAATTTATGGCAAAATCTTATTTCGCCCCCCGTAATATTTATCCTTGCGCAAATTGGTCCCTCTTCTCACTAAATTTAATTTATCATTATTATTATTATTATTTTAATTAAATTACTCATATCATCTTTACTTTAATCCCTTTTTCTTCAACTTTTAATACACAAATATAAAAATAATTGCCAAGTATCACATCAATACCCAATTACACCTTCAAAGGTATGGATGTACTGAAATGACCCCCTATAACCTGATGGGTATGCTAGATGCATTCGATGTGAATTTAAAAGAAGTGGAATAGTGATATTGTTTTGTGGAGATTGTTGTATTATTAACAATCAAGTTCGTGTCGGTTCGATTCTGATTGAGACATCGAAAAGTAAAAGATTTAAAATATCATTGTACTGGAATTAAATCGATAAAAGAGAACACCTAAAGTTAAGATAATTGATGAAAACATTGAGAAAGTAAAGGTTATACGAAAAGTACAAGGATAACTCAAGATTGTAAAATAGTTTTGGTTAATGCTTGGATAAAGGATATGAGGATTTACAGTTGATGACCAGTGTAACTAAAGGCATATTTGCAAGAAGTTGAAACCAAGATAAGTAAAAGTCGTTAGATTGACCAACATTCTATGGGAATCTATAATTGTAAAGAGAGAATCTAGTTTCTTTTGAAATGTAATGGTTAGATAATGGAGAAAGATTTGAGTTTAATGTTCAACACGGGTCGAACCATAGAATGGCGAGAGAAGGGTCATAGATATTAGTTGAGGAAGTAAGATAAAGAAAGTATGTAGTCGAAGGAGGAACTTGTGAGATAAAGAAATGATATAGAGGCACTGTTTGTATCTATATAATGATTCAGTTATGATCATGTTTAAATTTCGCGGACGAAATTTTTTGTAAGGAGTGTAGAATGTAATACCATAAATTTGTTTTTCTTGGTTTGGACATCTAGCTAAGTCAATTGGGAAATGAGAGAATGAAAATTAAAATAACGAAGATGAGATTTAGATGGGAAAGCAAGTTGTGAAGGACTAAATTGAGTAAAGAATAAAGTCTTGGGACTTAATTGAATTATTGTAAAACATCCAAGGGCAATCGAGAGATTATGCTTTGACGTATATAAGCTCCAAGACTTTCTTTTCCAGCCAACTTCTTGTTAATTTTGCAAAATATTTTCTTTCTCTAGACATTAACTTATAATTCCCATCTCTCTCTAAGATCATCCCTTGTAAACCCACCAAATTTGACATGCAATTGATTCTTTCCAATGTCTTTGATGTGCCCAAGGTTGATTATGGACTTGAAGATGACAATGGAGAGCATGGAAAGGATGCACAAGGGCTCTTTTTTTTTATTTTCTATAATGAGACGTAAACAATAAATGAAAAAATAAAATAAAAAAACTTCTTTTTTGTGATTTTCCGATTTCTATTTTTGGAATTTTCGAATGTAATCAAATAAACTAAATGCAAATTTTGCAAAATTAATGAATTATCTTAAAAAAATATTTAAGCATACTAGAAAATGACCTCAATGACCATAATGGAAATATAATATCAAATTAATCCTAACTAAAGGATACGAGTAAAAAATTGGTTTCTACATCAACCCCCCTATAGCACTAAATTAATGCCCTAACAATTGGTATCAGAGCATAACCCATTATTGAGGCTTAAAATCCTTTCGGAAGTATGTTTGCAGTAGATTAAAGATCAAACGATTGATTGTGCGAACAGAATCAAAGTCACACCGAAGCATTTAGATCATTGATTCCAGATTCTTTGTGCACCAAGATGCTTAAAAGGATTTTCAATAATATTTAAAGAGAAATAAGATGTTGTTATTTACTGAAAGTAACGGATTACAAAGAAAGCTTGTGTGGAGACAAGAATAAAGCAAGGAAAATAGATGAAAAGTGCTGAACTTGATGATAAATGAAAGAAAAGTTGTAAAGTTTACATAGAGAAATGAAGAGAGAAAGCACAGGGCTTAGTTATTTTTGTAGGGCGGATTTATCTGAGTTGTTGAAGGGGCTCAAACGTTGGAGTTGTTGTATATATAGAGGGCGGCATGGGCTTAGAGTTTGGTCATCCACGGTCCAAAATGGATCATTTGCACCTACATCAAATTTTCTTGATTCAATTCTTGATTACAAATATGATTGCACAAGGAAACTCCCAAAATCTGCAAGGAAAGTCTTTAAAACACCAATTATAATGGAAATATGATAATTATCACATATTTATTGTGAATTACGAAATCCATCAAATCTCCATGCTCCAGTGCAGCAAAATGCTTTCAAAGGAGGTGCAAAGCGACAAAAGTTGGAGATGGATTTGCTTTAAGTGCCCAAAACTTCACCCGGGAAGGCCCAAAACCGAATTTCAAAGACATGGACAACTTCAATGTATTTTCTACAACATATGGGGTGGCCCAAACATAATCCACGCCCAATTTGCTTAATTCATCATTAATCATGAGTAAATTAAGCCTTTCATAATCAATTTTGGAGAAATTAAAGTCAAAATTCAATGTCAAAAACCTTCTTCTACTTGACTTTGGTCCACGGTGGTTAAAATCCATCTAATCTTAGGAATTTTGAGATCAAATCTTAGCCACTCATCTTGAACTAACATGGGCTTTTACATAATTACCCCAATTTTAATTAATTCAACCCTTAGGCCGAAATTTGCTTTCTCCCTTGTTGTTGTGCGTCGACATCTTCTTCTAGTACCAATCAAACTTTCGCTTTTTAATTCCTGTCTTTGACGAAATAATCAATTTGATGGCACCAAAAATCAACAAAAATTCGGATGTCCATGCTAGCCATTGGCCGAAACATAAGATTTTCAATGGCTAAGGGCATGTCTTGCAATGATGCTTTGAAACTCTTGGCAAAAGGAAAAAATATTGGCTCAAGTAGTTCTAGCTGAAAAAAAGCTACACCAACTCATATGATCAAACAAAGTTAAAGTCGGTGGTGGTTCAAGAAAACTTGGCCACTACACAAGGTAATTTTCATTATAACTTTGCTTCAATTTGCCAAAATTTTGACGAAATTGGTTTTAAAGTTAAAGTCGGTGGTGGTTCAAGAAAATTTTGACTTAAAATTGTTCCTAGAGCAATTCGGCCTTATGGTGTGGCCAAAGACATTGTCTAAGTCGGCTTAGTTATTTGCCCTAGCCGAATTTGCTGCATGAACAATTACAATTTTTGTTTGGTAAAACTAGTGCATAAATTTGCAAATTCATGTATGTACGTTTGATAATTGCTGTAACTTATACATTCTGTTTTAACATCAAAGTGGCATAATTGATTTCGATTTTAGGGTACCAAATTGTGCATGTCGGCCAAACTAAGGATTTTGGCCAAAGTTTATAATTTCATGTGATTTGGCCCTTGGGAAACCCTAAAAACCATTGCCGAATTTTGTCCTCAAATTTGCTCTATGAAGGTAGCGGTAAGACCATGCCATGCACAATTCTTGCTTGAAATAATTATTTTGCTAGAAATTCTAACAAATACTTCCTATACTACTCGGTGCAGAAACTGCTGCAGTAGTTAAAAATAAGCAGAAAGTCGATGAAAAGACTTTGGACATAATCCAAGCCGCTCTGAAGAATGCCGATTTACCTTCTGAAGAAATTGGTGCGGTAGTAGAAATTCCATCGAATTGGGATTTGGAATTATCTCTCAATTTTCTTGGTACATTTCTTTCTAACGTTAACTTTGCTCTTACTGAGAAGAACGTAGAATTTTACTATGATGCCGCTCAAACCCAGTGTGCTTCACCTAGATTTGATCAAAATCTCGCCAAATTCAGGCGTCATTTTAAAAGAAAATTTAAGCTGTTTGCTGCTGAATATGGCCACACCAAAGAGTCTTTAACTTAATTACAGCAAAATCAAACTGGCGACTTGAACCGTCATATAGAAATTGAATCTGAAGTCTCAAAATTCCACGAGATGGCAAACCCTACTATCCAAGAATTGGTTCTTCAAAATCGGCTAGCAAATCTTAAGATGGAGATCTAACAAGTAGAAAGAGAGATTGTCGAACTTGCTGCTAAAAGAGAGGAAATTCCAATAAAATAGTGTAAACATATTGAAACACTTATTGCATCGCAACCTGATATAAAAAAGACAAACGAAGAGATTGATTTCATGAATCTCCATCTGAACATGTTGGCAACCACATCCCATTCCTGGACTGTATATCTTCCCGACTTTGCTGACATCTACAATGAAGATGATGATTTTGATACATAACTTTGCTTGAGATATGGACTTTAATTTCTATTTATGCACTTTATTTTTGGAACAATTGCAATTTCAATCTGAATTGGTGGCACTTATTTTTGCTCACTATGGATATTTGCATAAGTGGCTAAGTTCAATTTAGCCAAGAAGATATTATGTTTAAAAAATTTTCAGTCCAATGGCTCATGAATTTGTTTAGCCATATAGATTTTGTTTATGTTTGATTATCGCACAAATTGATAACACCAAGTAATCAAAATTGAGGAATTTAGGAATAGCCTTAGTTGCAAACGGTTAAAAGCCACTAAAACCCTAAAAGATTTGGTCTTGCAGTTTCAATTTGGGCCGAAAATTCTAAGCTTAAAAATTAAGGCTTTTCTTCTTTTGGTGACGACATAAAGAGCCTTTTTGTCACCGAAAGTGGTTTTAAACCACAGTTACTTTACATTCCTCACCAATCGTTCCTTTTAGCAATAAAAATCACTTTATCACCAAATAGTGATGAAAAAATCTTTTTGTTTTATTTAAAAGCTGCAAATACGCACTTGGGGCTTTATAGGTGCTTCAGGAAACTTAAGTATTCCCCTTTCAATTTTCAGTTGCACTACATCTCGAAAAACGGTACAATTATTCATGGAATGCCTTCAGGAGACATGATATTTGCAATATTCTTTTCCTTTGATTTCATTTGACTGAGGTAAGACGTGGCCTGAAGGAAGTTTGGTCATTCCAGACTTGTGCATGAAATCAAAGATGTCATTAGATTTTGACACATCACATGAATAAGTGCGGCCTCCATCATGTGGTTTTTTCTCTAATTGGCGTTGATACATCATGGCAAAGTGTTCTTGAGTCCGAGGATGTCCATTTCCAGCTTTCACCAATGATGGACATTCAATAGGCCAGTCGGCCTTCACCTCAACTACACCAAGTTCATAATTCTACTCTTGATAGTAAGTGCCATAAGATGAACTTCTTCTTCCGGACTCTTCACGGTGTAAAGTTTTGTATCGAGTAACTTTGGATGTGATTAGACAAAAATATACCCTGTTTTTATGGTCATTTTCCTATGTTTTTAGGTGAATTTAAGCTTGATTATGCTTGATTATGTCTTATAAAGGTCATGTCTGTGTTCATAGGTATTAAAGAGATGAAAGTGCTAAAATCATGCATAATGATACTTTTTGGAGCTATTTTGATTGAATTATGGCACAAATATTCAACTGGATTTTTCAAGGAAGATTTTGTAGATTCAAAGTTTGTGATTGAAGAACCTTTGGAGCTGATTTTATGATTAAGGAAGCCATGAAGAAGATTACTACAAGTTTCCAAGGTGAAAAGATCAAGAACAAGTTCGATTGAGTCAAGACAAGAGAAGACATGCTGTTGAGTTACTAGTTGACCTGGGCGCATAGGCTAACTACCTGGGCACTTGGGCATTCCAGCTAGGCGCCCAGGAATTGTCGAGCTTGGTATCTTCTTATTGAAGCTACTCAAATTGCATCTGATTTCAACGAGAATTTGGGGAAAATTTGATAATTTTTTATTCCGATGTCCAAATGAGGTGACTCAAATTGCATTGGAAAGCTAACTTTGAGATCTACAACTTTTTTATAAAGTTTGAGTTCCATTTTGGCCATTTAAATAAATGAAAATACCCTCAAAGATGCTGAACATTAGCACTTTTGGCCCAGATTGCGATTTTCACTTAATTGAGCCCAATTAACTTACTTGGACCGACTTGAAGACATGCTCAACAGCCCAGCATGACCCTAGGGTTAGTTTAAGTTGATTCTATATCTAAATTAATTAGCCCTAGGTAGCCGCCTATAAATACCCAACTTTATGGAAACCCTAGAGACAATTTGCACAATTTTAGAATCTTTTATTTTCTTTTGGTTTTACGACAGCAACCCTTTTCCTCTATTTTTCTGTAAGTTTTCTATGACTCTCATGGATTCTCTTCAATCCATGAGAGGCTAATTCTATAATACATCTTTTCCTTGATGAATTCAATCTATAGTATGGGGAGATTTTTGTTCTTATAATTTGGTATGATTTCTTGACTGAATATGTTAATTAATTCCTGTTTTATTTTCTATGATCATGAATTTTTATTTGAATAGAACAACTGCTATTGAAGTAAGAGAATTGATCTATGGCTATATTGAATTGAGACTTAATTGGTAAATTTAATAATTTGTTAGAAAATTGATTACCAATGGCGTTGGAGTCAATGGAATTGATAATCCTTATTGAAATCTAGTCTTGATAAGATAGACATAGATAAGTTTACATAGATAAGTTTGGTTATAATTATTATGCATGCGAGTCTATTATACTTAATGTTTTATTCTTGATGATTCTGAGTCGTAATTCTAAGGAATTATTCTAAATATTAGGGGTAATTCTCTGGACGTAATTGTTGAGATTATCTATTTCGCATGTTAGGAATTGAAGTACGCTTTAAAACCTAGACCAATTATTTAATTGGGAGGTTGTTGAATGAAGTATGCTGATGTTTTATTCCTTTTGATAATTGATTCCTAAGTCTGGGGATAAATTCCATTAGGGTAAAATTGATGCTTGCCTACTTTGACAATATTTATGCCAAAACCATGTTTTGTGTCGATGATCCATATCCATATCGATGGTTTTCTACCAAAGGAAAGGAAGTATGTTTTTAAATTGATTTGTTTTCTTAATTATTTCTCTAGTTTAATTTTACTTTGCTTTATTTTTAATTGATTGCTTTCTAAATAGTGATTTTAAATGCCCAATTTCTTTTAATTTGTTTTTAAGATTTCTTAAGTGCTTTTGAAGTGTTTTGTTTTCAATAATCGTTTCACCCTTCTCTGTGGGATTCGACCCCTACTTGCCCTAGCTATTTAGTGGTTTTGTGGGGATTTATCTTGTGATTCATTGACGACTGGTCACAATTTTAGCACCGTTGCCGGGGAAGGAAGGAAACAACAAGGAAGTTAAAGACAATTTTGTGATTCTTTTATTTTTGTGTTTATTTGCGTTTAAGTGTTTAAATGCTGAATTTGTGTTTTAAGTTTTGTTTTCTAGGAGTTGCATGCCAACAACACGAAGTAGTGGTACCAAGGACTTAGAGTTTGACCCTGAGCCAAAACGAACAATCTTCTCAAGAAGAAAGGAGATTTCGACTAGACAACAAGGAAAGGTCCGTCCTCACCAAGTTCTCAATCAAGATCTCCACGTTCCACCGCTTCTTCATCATCATTGAAGCCACCATCTCCAAGAGAAGACATGGCCGACAACAACAATGTCACCAGGTTTCTGAGGGAGCTTTCATCGACAAGACTCCCACTGATGCTTGGTCTTTAGTAGAGAATATGGCTACAAACACTCAATAGTTTGGAACTCGAGAAGATTATGCACCAAGAGAAGGAAACATAAGAAAAGTGAATGAAGTATCCACCCATTCTACCACATTGGCGCAACAAATTGAACAAACGAATCAACAAATTGCTAAACTCACTGATTTAGTCAATTCGAATTTTCCTAGTCCACCTAGAGTTTGTGGGATTTGTTCACAAGGGCATTACACTGATAAGTGTCCTAGTTTGATTGAAGACAATCCAAGAGTAGTCAATGCCATGGGAATGCAAGGAGGATTTCAAAGGAAGCAAGATCCATTCTCAAATGCTTACAATTCAAATTGGCGATATGGGAACCAAGTTAACTTCCAAAGTAGGCCGAACAACTTTCAAAGGCCTATCTATCAGTCGTCTTCACAAGTTCCGAAGAGATGCAACAAATGAAGGAAACCATGCAGATCATGATGAAGCAAATAGGTCAATTGGCAAGCAACATACAAGTAAGCTCAAAACACAAGGCCAGAATAGGATTCCATCTCAACCGAAGATACTTCCCAAAGAGAATGTGAATGTAATCACTTTGAGAAGTGGAAAGGAGTTGGAAGAACCATATCCAACTCGCCCTGCAATTGAGGGAGAGACAAGCAAGACTGAAACAGAATTACAAGAGAAGGAAATCAAGATTGAAGAAGATGAGCCCATTTTTGTTGAAGCTGTCAGGGATGGTGAAAAAGACAAAGAAACTTCTGTTGTCAAACACAAATTGGATTCACAAGTTCAAGCACTTTTCAAGGTTGAAGAAGTCAAAGAAAAAAGATGAAAATCAAGACATTTTGGAAATTTTTCAATAAGTTGAGGTCAACATCCCACTTTTAGATGCAATTCAACAAATGCCGAATTGTGCAAGGTTCCTTAAGCAACTTTGTACCAATAAGAAGAGGTTGCAAGGTAAGGTAAATGTTGGAGCTTATATTTCTGATGTTCTTCGAAAGAACTTACCACCTAAGTGCAAGGATCCAGGTACGTTTTCGATTACTTGTTCCATTGGAGTTAGTGTTATTGAAAATGCTATGCTTGATTTAGGAGCATCTTTAAGTGTAATGCCTTATTCTTTTGATAAAACTTTGAATATTGGTCCTTTAAAATATACTTATGTTGTTCTTTAATTAGCTGATGGATCTTTGGTTCACCCCAAAGGTGTTTAAGCGAATGTTTTAATTAAACTTCTCTTTTATAAACATTCATTTTTCTTTGTGTTGCTTCTTCTCCTCCTAACAACCTCATATCTTCTCTTTTTCATTCAGTACTTCTACCTATTGTTGCAATAGTTTGCCTACTTAACAAAAATCATCCATAAGTGCTATTCACCCACTCCCCTTAGCACTAATTTAAGGGCATAACATTTCATTCTTTATAATTGAGTTTTTTGGGTTTGAAGTAGTTTGCCCTTTTTTTGTTCTTCTATGTTCATCTTTTTTTTGTTTGTTCATTTCTCTTTAGAGTTTCTATGCCTTCCTTTTTCATTTAGCGAGTTGTTTAACTCGCTTGAAATAGCTTGGGATTTTTTCAAATAATTGAGCAACAATGCAATTTGTCCATTATACTTATCCCATCTCATATACTTCATCAGGCTCTATCATGATCGATTCAGTAGAAGTAATAGAACAAATAAATTCCAATCTAATAACTTTAGCAAAAAAAAAAAAAAAACTCCATACCTTTTTTTTCGGCCACATGACTGGTCAATAGTGCAACCATGATTTTGAACAGAAGACGACAATGAAGGTTCTTCTAATTAATCCATTAAAGGCAAGAAAAATGCATAAATATGGAAGAAAATCGTAAATCTCCTTTAGAAAAGGCAAAAATCTATATAAAAAAATCATCCAAGATCATCCGAAAATCATCAAGGAAAGCACAATTTTCTCGCGAAGTTAGCGCAACTTGCATTGAGAGAAACTGCTAAAATGCAATGCACGTGCTCTTGTAAGCATGCAAAGGTTGACAAAAATAATATTTCATAATTTCTTTCAAATACTTACAGGATGTTTGGTTTGACGTAAGAATAAAGGGGGAATTTCATTGTCAATTCAGTAGGAATATGGTAGGAATGAATTGGAAGTGATGAATTCAAAATTCATTAGTTTGGTTCATTTAATGCAATAAGAAAGGAATATATGAATGGGTAAGTAAAAAATGTTAAAAACTTTATTTTACCCTTCACTTAATAAATTAATTAATTTTTAAAAATTCAACTATAATTTTTGCAAGGCCAACAACATCGTAGTCTCTCCTATTCTATGCAACTTTTTATCTCTTTTCAACCGATAGCTTAAGAAGAAGAATAAGAAGGGAAATGATGGCGTCATTGATCGAAGAAGCCAAGAATAGCAAGTGTCAAAGATATGCCATTCCTTCAAGATGGACCTTCATTGGGTGGGTTTGCCCCAATCTAATTTGCTCTCCAGACACCCAACAAGGGTCCAAGTGATATGGCTATCTTTTTCCCTGTCTTTGGTACCTTTTCTTATGGGATGTACCCCATCGACAAAGGCAACAAGAACTGCAGGGCTCTAGCACCGGCATCGATGGTTATTGATGAGACAACCTAGCTTGCTAGTGGTTAGGGTCTAACTATTTGTGGTAGATTTTCTACAAAGTGAATGTCGCTAGTGAGCTTTTGACATTGTCAGAGGCCATATATGAATGTCAGTAATGTTTGTCTGGTTGCAAGTAGCTAAGTGGTGAATAGCAATTTCAAATTCTTTTTAAGATAATCTGAAACAAACAATAAAGACACTAATAAAACAGTAGCAGATGAATGCACTTATGAAAGTAATAGAAATAAAGCTAAGAAAATCAGAGTAAAATGGAAAGTAAAGAAAATAATTGAAACTGAAAGTGAAAGTAAAAACGATGAATGAGTTGATAAAACTAGAACGATGAGAAGGAGAGAGAAGAATGAAGAACACATTCGATTCATCGAGGTTCGGCATGTGTAGACAACCATTTTTGTCTTGTATCCTTTAGTTTAAATCAATTTACTTCTTATTTTGGTCATTTACATGTCCAGGGGCATTTTGGTCATTTGCACATCCAAGGGCATTTTGGTCATTTGCACGTCCAGGGGCATTTTGGTCGCTTCAGGTACATTTTTAATTTAGATTAGCTAATTAAGAAATCAAAAATCTTAGGCTGGTCACTTTTTGCATTTTTATGCATTTTAGGACTTAGCTTCATTTAGTAGTGTTGCATTTTAGTTCTTAAATCATTTTATCTTTTAATTCACATAGGAAGCATTATGGTCACCCACTAGTGTAGTTTATTTAGCAAGCCTTCATTTAATTAGTGGTAGTTGTCATTTGTAGGGAAACGAAGAAATGCTCTTTAGTGGCACTTAATATATTAGCATAGTCCATTTTTGGGATTACATTGGCATATTTCATGTTTGTTTTCAATTGACAATTTGGTTAATCCATATGCATCTTTTTGGGTTTTAGCATACATATATATGATTACATTCAAAGTACAAAAATGGGAAATTGAAAATCACAAAAAAAGAAATTTTATTAGTGTTTTGGCTTTTACATTACAGGAATTGTTGTATTGCTCATTACAACAAATGGAAATTGCTACATTATCTTTTCCCATTTGAAATGCATTCTTGCCTTAATCCCAGCTTCTATCTTCCAAAGGCATTGATCTCAAAAGGAGGAGTGCTTGACCTGCAAGATGAATTTAAAAGGAATGCAGGAGGGAAATGTTTCCCCAGGCTTAAGACACAGACACCATTAGTTGGTGAATGTGTAATGAGACAAATGCAAACTAAAATGTATCAATGACATGGCAAAGCATAAGATTAAAAAACAAAAAAAAAGGCAAACGAGGGCCACCAAGCAAGACATGCAACCTGGCGTTAAGGTCTTTTAGAAGACCTCATTATGCAAGGCTGCACATGGGTGTATGATACGAGCATGAAGGCAACGCAAAAGCAGTGGGAAAATGGAAAAGAATAGAAGAAAAAACCAAACTGCAAGACATCACATGATACATTACAGCAAACAAGCAAAGATGGAATGAACCAGCCTAGGGAAGAGACATAGTTCGCTTCAAGAATTGAGAGGGTCAAGATCAAATTCAATACCTCAGCATCCCATCAAAGCCAAAGAGAAATGAATGCATCTAGAAAGTTAGATCAAATTCAAGAAGAAGCTTCAGACTACTTGTCATCAAAATCAACGTGCACATCGAATAGCAAACATTTCACAGACATGAAAACACGATCACTGTGCAAGCTATAAATCAAGGCTAAAGTAAGAAGGTGTTAAGACAGGGTCGTGAGCAGTGTTTTAATAAGACAAGGCAACAACATCAGGCAAACAAGATTCAAAGTGGCAGACTCAGGTTTGAAAGAGCAAAGCAAGCAGATTCATCATGAGGCAATACAGAAACCACAAAGCTCAAAATGCTTCCAAGCATCATAGGGCAGTTCAGCAAACAAGACATGTCAGCTTGGTGTGTTTACAAACAAGAAGAATTGAGATTGCATTCAAAGGGCAGAATCAAACAAGGCCAGATTTCACACAAGAGCAAGGCATGATTAGAGCAAGGCAAGGTCATCTCTAAATGTCATAAACAATTCTCCATTGAGTCACAACAGATCCACAAGAACATAGAGATGTTGCAAATTGCAGCATATGTTTCGAAGATGGAACAAGCAAAAGTTGATAAGAAGAACCCATAAGCAATCAAGAGTAGCAGTTAAATAGTTTGTTCACTCAAAGCAAATCCAATTCCATGGCAGCAAGTCAGAAGCAAGGAAGCAGTGTCATCAGGAACTACAATTGATCTTAGCCCAGGATCATGAAGCAAACCAAACAATGACTGACTAAGGGCAAACCTAATGGTTGTAGTATTACAAGACTCAAAGCAAATGATCACAAACAGAGCAACAAATTATCAAGGCTACCAACAGCGAGCAAGCAGGGACCGAAATGGAAAGTAAACCAGCAAGAAATTCTCAAAAAAATGGGAGGCAAATCACCAAGTCAGAGCATCATCACAAGCAAATAGTAGCAAAATCAGTGCACAAACAGGTCAAGTGATATGCTTTGAAAAGCAATCCAGTGGTGATATTTGACACATGACAAAGCAGTTAAGGCTCAGTGTCGAAACGTTCGGGTCAGAGAAACCCTATCGAAACGACGTTGGAAAAAATGGAGTCGCCACTAATCTTTTTTAAGGTGTGAGTAGCCACCTAAAGGTCACTTAAGCTAAGTAAAGTCCATAGCTCGGCAACGGACCCACTAAACCTAAGGTCCGGTCTTTGTAACCTAAATCTACGTTCGGGAGTCGATTACACCCAAGGAAGGATCAGCACCCCTGAAGCGCCCGTCAAGTGACGGTACCTCTTAATCTAACTAGATCTAATGGGTCGAAAAGAAAAGTTGATTGCTTTTAATCCTAATCTTGATTATTATTAAAAAAGGTTATAAAAAGAAAATAAAACCATTTTTGAAACCAATGTCGAGAATTCGAAGAATATAATCGAACATCGTCGGTCAATTCTGCCTCGATTCTCTTTCACTTTTTGTTCTCTTGTTGAGTCTTCCGCATCGGGAAGCAATTCTGAAAATGCTGTGATAAAATCTTTTTTTCATTTTTGAGTTTGAAAAACTTGATGAATTTTATTAATTTCCAAAATCTTCTTTTGAGTTGCTTAATTTAAAAAACATTCACTTTTTTGAAAAATGCTTACCTTGAAAAACTCTTAAATTACCCATTTCTTAATTTTGAAAATCAAATAAGAGAACATGATTTGAGGAAAACCATTTTTTGAAAAAAACACCTTTTATTGCTTCTTTTGATTTTCTGGTTTTCTTTTTTTTTTGGATTTTTGTCCATTTTCCATTTCTAGATTAATGCATGTATGCAGATGATGAATGCAAAGTCCAATTATTAAAGCTGACTCGCGTAACCCGGGTTTTTGAAAGCACTTCCCGGGATATATGCTCGGAACCCCGACGCATCCCGAGAAGAGCTGTCTCATCCTCGGGGACATTCAGTGACCCCGAAAACTCGACCACACACTGAATGCCCTTTCTTCGGAAGGGTTACGGTCATTAACTGAATTCAAGTGGTATGATGTGCAACAGATATAATCGATGACAAGTAAATATGATATGCATGCAATTAAATTCTACCTTACTAAATTATTACAAACCAAAGCCTACCGGGCCAATTAATTTAAATAAACAAGCAAAATAAATAAACTTGAAGAAAACAGAAGCCTATGGGTCAAATTGGACTGACTAGGGACACTTCTGCTCATCAAGTAAAAGATTAGCAAAATTCAGGAAAGCGAACAAGTATAAAATATGCAAAACATGGGAACAACTGCACAAACACATTACTAATATCAAGAATAAAGGAGCAAATTGCAATGAAATCAAAATCAAAGGACTCGATTTAATCAAAAGGCAAAATAAGACACCAATCAGGGACCTAAGTAGATGAGGGAAAAAGTTGTAGTCTTTACGTGACTTAAATTGAAATGTCCAGGCACTTAATTGAACTCAAGTACAAGTATAAATCTTTAAATGCACTAGAATATAAATTATCATGAATGAGAACAATTTCCTTTAATTTAAGATAAATTTAAAAGAGAATTAATCTTCTAAACCCAAGCTTTGATTTTTCTTTTAAATTTAAATTAAAATCCAAAGGAAACGATCATGAATAAATCCCAATCATCTCTATGTTCACTTCATTTCAATATAGCCAACAAAAATCATGATTTTAGCATGGAAGCAATAATTTAAGCCCTTTTAAATCTAATTCTTTATCAAAATCAACCATTAAAGCATAAAATAAGAACATAAATCTAATCTATCCTATTTTATTAACTAAAGGCCATACCTTTTCAATAAAAATCCCAACTTTAGCAAAATTATTAATTAAATCAACAAACTACCACCATAACCACATAGGCAAATATAATTTAATTAGAATTGACTTCATCAACCATGAAATTAGGAACAAAATTGAACACATAGAACAAACAAGCCCTTCACCGCATAAATTGGCATCATGGAGGAGCAAATTGAAAAGAAAAGAAGAATTACCTAGTTCAAACGACATCGTTTCGGCCTTCCCTGGTATCTTAATCAACGATTTCTTCTTCCTCTTTTTATTATTCTTTCTCTGTTTCCTCCTTGTCTTCGCAAACTTTGAATCGGCATGTTCCCTTTTTCAAACCTCCGCCAGATCCAACCGAAACCAGCCCTTTCCCATCAAAGTAATCACTGATTCGAAGACCCCACCCTTGAAAACTTAGAAACCCTCTTTTAATTTGAAGAAAACAGTTCCAAATTGGTATTGAAATCAAAGAGCAGTGAACAACAATGGCGTCATTCAGGTTAGCACTCTCTCGTTCCCTCTTTATTTTTCATACCGAAAACGAAACCTTTCCCCTTTTAACCTTTCTACCTAGGATTTCTATTTGTTCAATCATGGAAGTGGGCGTCTTCAGTGTGTGTATCGAGTCTGTGTGAGGGAGAGGTCCGATTGTGTCTGTGGAGGAGAAAAGAAGATGTGTTGTTAAGCTTTTTGGTGTGTGGAGAAGGAGAGGGGGTGAGAGCTGGTTTTTTTTTAAGACAAGTTGTGAGAGAGAGAGCAAAATATGGGTGGGAAGTTCCTGGAGGTTCGTGTGCGTGGAGAGCTGTTGTTGTGTGGGTGTGAGATTTTTGTATTTTCAGGAGGTTTTTAGGATTCTTGAGAGATTGTGAGAGAGTTATGGAGGGAGACTGTTGTCCAGCGAGCTGAAGGAGGTTGAAAGAGAGTGGCGAGATGATAGATGAGTTGTTGTGGGTAGGTCTCAAAAGTGTGTGAGGAGAGAAAATCCGAGAGCGATCATGGAAGTGTTGAGAGGAAAAAATCGTGAGTTGTGAGGTCCTTCCCAAGTGGGAGCCAGAGATCATCGAGAGAGAGGATAGGTGTGTAAAATTGGGTATCCGTGAGAGAGGGAAGATGAGAGGCAATTCTGTTGTGTGAGAAGATGTGTGATCATCCCCTTTTTTTTTTTTGTAGGTCCTCTGTATTGAGATGAGGTTGGAAGAAAAGTGATCCGCTAGAACAAGGTGAGCTGGCATTTGGTTAGGTAGAACTTTTCCCTCTATCTCCTTACCGAATAAAAAAATTTGTTTAATGAACTGGGATGGATTTGGTGCTTATTGTTGACTCTGACCTTTACCTATGATGACATGTTTTGCACTGTATGGTCATGATTGTTGGTTTTGTCCTTTGAATATGCTCCTGTGATAGCACAACAAATTCAGTTTCCTTGCTTGAGCTTTCTGGTGTGCATATTAGGCTTGCTCTAATTTGCTTGTTCTATCTTTGTAAATGTGGCTGACCTGCTTGATTAATTGCCCTGTGACAATGAAGTGCAATACCAAATCTGCATGGAATACAATAATGTGGTGAAATAAAATGTTGATATGTCAAGCTTCTATTTCCTTATGATCCTACTTCCTATATGCTATCCATGATATGGCAGTTACTGAATTTTCTTTGTTCCCAATAGGCTGTCAAACAAAGGCAAAGGAAATATGCAGATGGAATGGTCACTTTTGGGTCTATCAAGGCTTACTTTTTTTGGTAAACAAAAACGTTGACTTTTTGTACTTGGACTATTAATGAAATCAAACTGCTCTTTTTTTTGTAACTTTTCATTTTTTCCATTTTTTTGGGTTTTGTAATTATGCAAAATGTACCTAATGTTACTATGCCTAAAAATGCAAATCTTCTTTTTGATTATGTCTAAGAATGGATCCTAACTAAAATTGCTAGTTATTCTTAACTAAAAAATGCCCACTCAAAGACTATATGTGAATATGACTAATGCAAATAATTTGTGAATTAAATTAATCTAACTTATCCTAATTTATGCATTAAGAAATGTACTGATCAAAATGCAATAACACTAAATGGAATTAAATTCTAGAATATGAATTAACGAATCTAAACTAAACTAAAAAGTAGAACTAGGAGGACCCAAGAGATCTTAGAGCATTCAAAACGACCAAGATGCTCCAAAATGCGCAAAAAAAAAAACCAAAATGCCCCCGGATGTACACAAACAACCAAAATGCCCCTGGATATGCAGAAATGACCAAAATGCCCCCTGAGTGTGCAAAAATGACCATAATGCCACTGAATGTGAAAAATGAACAAAATGCCCCTGGATTTTTGAAAATGACCAAAATGCCCCTAGGCGATCCTAATGCCAATTAAGCAACAAATTGATTTAAATAAAGGATATAGGACAAAAATGGGTGTCTACAGCTGCCCCTCTTTGCGTGCTTTCTAATTATCAGGAAGTGTGGAAAAGTGTAGTTTGTATACTTTCTGAGAGTTAGAAACTGCGCAAAGACGTGGACACCCATTTTATCAAATAGAGAAAATAAAACAAGAACTGGAAAAGAATCCCAAAATACAGCCTGAAGCAGCCTCCGAAAATGAAATTCAAAGCAAAGAGATCCTCAAACAGGATCCTGAAACCAAAGATGTAAACTTTGAAAAGAGACCTTGACCAAGGATTTGGAACTTAATCATGAATCTTGATGAAAAATTTTGATGACATGGAAATAAACTTGATTTGAGCTTACTTGGAAGTAAGGCTTGACTCATATGGAAACGAGTCTGGTTTTGGAAAACCTCATTAAACTTATGGAAAAGCCACTACTGTATGGATGGAACCAATGTTTAAACTGACTCGTATGGAAACGAGTTTCGACTCATGGGAAAGTCTATATGGCTTAGATGAAACCAAGACTTGAACTGACTCGTATGGAAACGAGTTTGGCTTGTGGAAAAGCCTATATATGGCTTGGATGGAACCAAGGCTTGAACTTACTCGTGTGGAAACGAGTTTGGCTTGTGGAAAAGCCTATGTGGCTTGGATGGAACCAAGGCTTGAACTGACTCGTATGGAAACGAGTTTGGCTTGTGGAAAAGCCTATGTGGCTTGGATGGAACCAAGGCTTAAATTGACATGTGTGGAAACGAGTTTGGCTTGTGGAAAAGCCTATGTGGATAACTGACTCGTATGGAAACGAGTTTGGCTTGTGGAAAAGCCTATGTTGATAACTGACTCGTGTGGAAACGAGCTTGGCTTGTGGAAAAGCCTATGTTGATAATTGACTCGTGTGGAAACGAGCTTGGCTTGTGGAAAAGTCTATCTGGCTTGGATGGAACCAAGGCTTAAACTGACTCGTATGGAAACGAGTTTGGTCTTAGAAGACTGAATTTATATGGAAATGAATTTGGCTTATGGAAAAGCACTCGCTGCTTGGATGGAACCAAGGCTTAACTGACTCGTCTGGAAACGAGTTTGACTTAGGGAAAAGTCAAAGCATTCGGATGGAACCGATGCAAAATCTTGAAAATTGAATCCAAATCACGTGGAAGTGATTTTGGAAGAAAATACCTTTGAAAAATAACTCTGAATCTGATGTTGTAACAGAAAACTTCTTGATTGATGATGAAAAAGGACCAATGTGCGGTCAACTTGAAAAATAACTCTGAGTCTGATGTTGTAACTGAAAACTTCTTGATTGATGATGAAAAAGGACCAATGTGCGGTCAATCTTGAAAAATAACTTGAAAAATAACTCTAAGTCTGATGTTGTAACTGGAAACTTCTTGATTGATGATGAAAAAGGACCAATGTGCGGTCAATCTTGAAAAATAACTCTGAGTCTGATGCTGTAACTGAAAACTTCTTGATTGAATGATGAAAAAGGACCAATTTGCGGTCAATTTTGATGACTTGAAGAATAGCTCTGAGTCTGATGTTATGATTAAAACTTCTTGATTGATGATGAAAAAGGACCAATTTGCGGTCAATTTTGTTGCCTTGAAGAATAACTCTGAGTCTGATGTTATGATTAAAACTTCTGGATTGTTGCCTCGAATCTTTGCTTTCTTGACTTTGCTTCATTTCCGCTCTTCTTGATTTGTCCTTGATTTTGCTTTCTTGTTCATGCTGAGGTCTCCCTCTTTGCTCCAGATCTAACTTGAATAATATGCTTTGAAAGATTCTTTTGCTTATCACACTACTCCCTGTATCCATTCTCTTATCATCTCTGTAACAAAATTCGACCGAAAGTTAAAATGTGGATGTCTATCATGGTGAAACTCTTCGAAACATGTCATGAATTCATAAATATTGCCCCAATATGATCCTTATGAAATGTATGCCCCAAACAGTTTAGGCTGGAAGAAAAACTCATTTTTTATTAAAACTTTGTTAAATTTGAACTCTGAAGAGAATTGGTGGTCACCACTTCAATGTCCTTTGAAAAGCGAATTTTGATCTTGGACTCACAAATGGAATGCAATCTTACTTTGAAAAGCAAATTTTGATCTTGAACTCACAAATTGAAAGCAATTTTACTTTGAAAAGCGAATTTTGATCTTGAACTCATAAATGGAAAGCAATTTTATTGTGAAACTTCTTGTTCTGAAAACTTTTTTTTTCTGAGACATGATTCGAGTCAACACTCTATGAAAAGTTTGAGATTTGAAAATTTGTCGAAGAGAAGTATGGCTTCAAATAATTGGGCTCCTTTGGCAGAGCTGAAGCGTTTGGTGCTTGAAAGTAACTCATTGCTCCCTATGATAGAAGTGTCATCTTTCCATTTCTTTGTTGAAACTGTGGGTGGCTTATTGATTTCCCATTCTTGCTCTAGACTGCCTTTTCGGGTTTTCACCCTAGAGCTTCTTTTCTTCATTCTCCTTCTTTTTTATCATTCATTTTTTTTATGCACTTGAAAAACTCCAAATTCACCCGAAAACTTTTTTAAAAGTTTTGACCCAAAACATTTTGCAAAAAGGACTGTTATTTTTGTTGAGGAAAAATCTCCTCTCGAATGTCCTCACTTGATCAAAGATGGACTTTTATTAGGCACGTAATGTAGCCTAGGGTTCTGGGTTGCCAAAGAAAGGATATAAAGGCTCAAAAATGTGTTTGAGGGTATTTGAATTAAGGATCATGTGAAGGATCTTATCATACCAATTGTCCCTTGCTCCATCAATCCATTCTCCTTTGATTTTGATTTGATTTGATTTTTTTATTTTGATTTGAATTTTTTTTATTGACTTTAATTTGATTTTTGATTATTTTTTTTTGAATTTTTTTTGAATTTCTTGATGGAGTGGACTCAATCACTATCGGGATGCCCCATTCAAATATTAATGCACACCCTTTCATTTGATGCTGATCCTTTTTCACTTTTGCCCCCCAGTGTGGAGGGTGATCCTTGATAAGGGTTTATCTGCAAAGAAATCAATTAGGCTCAAAGGGGGACAACAATGAATTTTTTTCTACAAGTGAAGGGAATATGAAAGAGGGCCATTTATCACTTCAAGATTGAACATCTTCATTGAAGAGCATTCCTCGAGAAAACGAGTTTCGAAAGCATTTTTCAAAATCAATTTTATCAAAACCCTTTTTTGAAAACCATGACTCTTTTGAAAATCATTTTGTTGGACTCCTCTGGATATTCCAAGTGCTTTTTTCATTTTCTTTTTCATTTTTTCTTTTCTTCTTTTTTTATTTTTTACTATTGGGAAATCATGACAGAAATTTATACCACCCTTCATTGAAATGACCTTCGAATTGATTCACACTCTTTGAATTGTGCACTGCTTCTTCTGATTGAAAGAAACGTTTGAGCCATTTGAAAATTAACCTGGATGATTTAAGGGACATTGAGAAGATTGAAATTCGATCATTTTGCCCTCAAGGCATTGTGATAACATTAATAGTATGATTGATTAAGCCAAAAACAACCCTATTTTTATGGCTATTTTATTATGTTTTTGGATCTATTTATGCTTAATTATATGCTATTTTGATGATATTTGTGTTTTAAGTTCTTAAGTGATGTGAAATTGAGAAATTGTTATTTTTCACTTCTTTTGGAGCTATTTTGATGACTTTTTACACAGATTTTAGCAAAACAATTTTGAGTATAGATTTGAAGATTCGAAGTTCGTGTTTGAAGACTCATTGAAGATAATTTTGAAAATTTGAAGACTTTGAAGAATTATTTCAAGGAGCAAGGATTGAAGATTGGAGGTTTAATTGAAGACAAGCCATGAACAAGTTCTCAAGCTTTGGTATTTATTGATAATTTATATGGGAAAATACTCAGCCCATATAAGATATTAATTGGAATTAAAATCCCAATTAATGACTCCTAAATCCAAGGAAATATCCAAATCCCGTAGATTCCCGATTCTAGTCCTAACAGGATTAGGATTCAGGCGCAGTTTTGGTAGAAAAATTATAACATTCTGCTCAGACCTCCGTTTGAAGCCCATGAGTACTCGTTGGAAAGCTGACTCTGAGATCTACAACTTTCCTTTAAGGTCCAAGACCCAGTTCTGCCATCTTCAAACCCGAAAATGCCGTCGAAGTCTCTGCACGAAATCAAGATTTTTTTCAGCATCCTATGTTAACTTGGATTCTACTCTAGGATGACTTTTAATCTAACTTGGAGCCTAAGTTAGACCCAAAACCGACTTAGACCTCTTTCCAAGTTAGGATTGGAATTCCTAGGGTTATTTGCACTATAAATAGGCACCTTAGGTCTAGGTTTTTAGTACATGTAGATCTAGAAATTGTATTTGGTAGAATTATTGAAGATTTGGAGGACAAAAGCCTTTGTGCCGCCGGTCTCTCTTCTTCCATCCATAAGATAAGTTTTTCTTCTTATTCTTTGGATGCTCACTCAATTCATGAGTGAGTAGTCCTTTTCTTTACTCCAATGTAGAATTTAATTGATCTCTTGACTTATATATTTGTGAGATTTTGTGCTTATATATGATAATTGTTAGAGTATTCCTTTGATCTCTATTTTAATTCTATGTTGCTTGTTTTGATGGATTGAGCCGACACTTTCTTGATAAATTAAGTTAGCATTAGCTAGCTCAAGTCGAGGATTAATAGTCCAGGCTTGGTTGTTTGTAGCAATTGGTTGAGAATTAACCACTCCTTCCAAGAGAGATAAGGGACTGAGTGAGAAATTACTCTTTGTGCTTGTATAAATTACTAGTTCTTAATGCTTTGTTGCTTGGTGAACCTTTAAGTCTTAACCGGTAATTGATTTGTTAAGTTAACAATAGGGGTAATTTAAGCCTTAACCAGTAATCTTATCTAATTAAGCTAATTTAGGAATTAATTCTTACAAGCTATTCTTTGTTTTCATAATTATTAGATATCAATGATCCATGTTATAATTGTCAAGAAGGATATTAATTCTATGTTGGAGGCTTTTATTAATTGTTTTCTTGATTATTCACTGCTTTCTTATCAATTGTTTTCTTTAATTTTCTTGATTGCTTTCTTAGTTAATTTAATTGTTAGTTAGATTAGGTTTAATTTCACTATAAAAATTCTCTTTAATTTGTTTGACTGATTTAAGAAAAAGATAAATAACCTATATCTCTGTGGGTTCGACCCCTGCTTGCCCTATCTGCTTTAGTTAGGATTTTGTTTGGGATTTTATTTTTATGATTTGCTGACGACCGATCATAAAATTTTGGCGCCGTTGCCGAGGAGATTGTGAATTATTTTTCTTTTTCTATTTTAATTTGCACTTGATCTTCTTTTATTTTGTAGAAAAAAAAAATCCAATGGAGCAACCACGCTCGTTAAGGGAGCTGAATTTCAACTGTGAAGTGCTGCCCCTCTGTATTGATTATCCAACCTTGGATATGACGTACAAACTGAAGCCAGGAGTAATTCGTATGCTGCCGATTTTTCAAGGAGAGCCTCATGAGAATCCTCATGAGCACCTGCAAAGTTTCTTTATCAAGTGTGTTGCAATCACTGGGATGCCTGAAGAACAAGCTAAGCTTAGAACTTTTCCAATCACTCTTGAAGGAAAAGCGAAAAGCTGGTTTGTGAGCTTATCATGAAAATCCATAACCTCGTTGAAAGGATTGGAGACAGCATTCCTGAACAAGTATTTTCCAGAAGCGAAACGTGCAGATGTCAGAAGAAGAATCCCTACTTGTCAACAATTATCTGGCGAGAAGTGGCACCAATACTGGGAGAGGTACAACAAGATTTGCGCAAGCTGCCCTTACCACAACCTGAGTGAAGCACTGTTGATTCAGAATTTTTATGATGTACTCCTCTACGAAGATCAAATCTATATTGATTCTTCAAGTGGAGGTAGTTTTACACTCAAAACTCCTGAAGAAGCAAGGAAGCTGCTCGACACCATGACAGAAAACATCTACCAATTCAGCACGATGGATGAATACTCTACAACCAACTCATCAGAGAAGGAATCTTTTGCCGAAATAAAAGAAAAAATGGAGCATTTAGATCAAGTAGTCTCATCGTTGGCAAGCCAACAAGAGACTCTCACTAACATGTTCACACAATTTCTGCAAAAAGAATCTCAATCCACCCAAGCACCTTCAATTGCACCGATTCTACCTACGATATCACTGCCTCCAGCACCTGTTTTCCCAGCTGAACTACCACCAGTAGCTGTATCCAACATTCCAGCGTTCCAAGAAGAGAAGACTCCAGCCGAACCCAAGAAGGAGCAATCTACTTCATCACCAAGAGCTTCTCGACCTAAATCAAGATTCGAAGGGATGAAGAAGATGGAGACCATTTACGATCCACCACCGTTTCCTCAAAGGTTTGGACAACCACTCAATTCACTTCGAAATTTAGAGGTAAATATTTCTTTGCATAATGAAGTAGCAAGAGTGCCCAGGTACGCTTCTTTTCTTAAAGATCTATGCACTGGTAAAATAAAATTTTCTGAAAAATATGCTTGCATGAATGAGAATATATCTGCTGCTTATCAGAGAAAATTGCATCATAAAAGTAAAGATTTAGGATCTTTTTCTATTCCCTGTAAAATTGGAAAACAAAAGATAGAAAGAGCTATGTGTGAGTTTGGATCTTCAATTAACATTATACCTTTTTCTATCTACTCCCAATTGAAAATAGAACATATGATTGAAACTGATCTTACTTTGCAATTTGCTGATAGAACTAACATTAAACCTGAAAGTTTAGTTGAGAATGTTTTAGTGCAGATAGGAGACTTTGTTTTTCCTGCAGATTTCTATGTCCAGAAGATGCATGAAGATGATCTTCATCTACCGCACTTGTCGTTGCTGCTAGGGAGACCATTCCTTTCAACAGCCAGCGCGAATTTTGACATGAAAGATGGAAAACTCAGCATGAAATTTGATGGTGAAGCTATTGAATTCGATATAAATGAAGCCATGAAAACTCCTGCTGAGATCCATTCCATCTGTGCAATCGATGCAATTGAAGCCTATTCTGAACAAGTTCAATCACTCCAATGTGAAGATGAGCTTGAATTAGTTCTTGCAAAAGCTTGGATGAAGAAGAAATCAAGGAAGCAGAAATCCTGACGTCAGAAGATGTAGCTGCAACCATCAGAGAACTGGAAACATCACTTGCTGTCGAAGAAAAAACATCAGTTTCCTACATCAGTTTGGAGCCTACGCCAACACCCCTGCCATCCATCATTCAACCACCTGAAGTCAAGCTCAAACAACTACCTGAAGGCCTGAAATATGCTTTCCTTGGAGACAAAGAGACTCTGTTATTTCAAGTAAATTGAATAATTTACAAGAAGAACAACTCATCAGAGTTTTGAAAGAATACAAGGAAGCCATTGGATGGACTATTGCTGATATCAAGGGAATAAGTCCTACTGTATGCATGCATAGGATTCAACTTGAAGATGACGCAATACTTGTTCGACAGCCACAAAGAAGACTCAACCCCAACTTAGGTGAAGTCGTCAAGGAAGAAGTGCTCGAATTACTTGGAGCCGGTCTCATTTATGCTATATCAGATAGTAAATGGGTCAGCCCTGTTCAAGTAGTACCCAAGAAGTCTGGATTCACCATCGTGGAAAACAAAGATGGAGAGCTAGTTCCTCAAAGACTGCAAAATGGATGGACAGTATGCATCGACTACAGAAAGCTGAACTCTGCTACAAGGAAGGACCACTTCCCATTGCCATTCATCGACCAGATGTTGGAGAGGTTAGCCTGCAAAGCCTACTATTGTTTTCAGGATGGGTATTCACGATACTTGCAGATTCCAATAGCAGCTGAAGACCAAGAGAACACCACATTTACATGCCCTTTCGGTACATATGCCTATACAAGAATGCCTTTTGGTTTATGCAATGCACCTGCGACTTTTCAAAGGTGTATGATGAGCATCTTTCAAGATTATGTGGGAGACAAGATGGAAGTGTTCATGGACGATTTCACTGTCTATGGAGATAACTTCAATCAATGCCTTCATAACCTAGAGCTCATCTTGAAAAGGTGTGTTGAAACCAAATTGGTGTTAAATGCCGAGAAGTGCCACTTCATGGCAGAACAAGGCATTGTTCTAGGTAGAACTGGCAGATGGGCGGGTCGGGTTGGATTTGGGTTCGGTTGTTTGGGTTGGGTCAGTTTCGGGTTAAGAAAATTTCGGGTCATACGGGTTCGGTTAATTTTCGGTTTCGGGTTGGGTTGGGTTCGGGTCGTTCAAATGTCGGGTCATTTGGGTTCGGGTCAATTTTTGGGTTGGGTCGTTTCGGGTCATACGGTTCGGGTCATTTCGGGTTTCAAATTTGATTCGAGTCATTCAAGTTTGCGTTTCTCGAAGTTTAAATAAAACTTTTATTTCTATTCTTATAATTTGGGATTAATAAAAATTCTTTTCCAATTGTACTTATAACATTTTTTTTAAAATAGTTATATGAAATTCATTATTTTTATTTAAGAAGGCCGATATTTTCTATAACAATATTTTTATTTTATATTAGTCTTTCAACTAACTCTTTTTTGTGGCATTTATTCGATAACTTTATATTAATTTTTTACTATAGAAAACACAATTAGTCTTTCCATATCGATTCATTAAATTTGACATTCATTATACAACTTATTTAAGGTTTTAACTTTTAAGTTCTATATCAGTATACCTTTATGGTTTAAAAGTTCAATTTAAGGACCAAAGTAAAATACATTAATATAATTAATAATTCCAATCTTGGAGATTTAAGTCTTAATTAATCGGTACAATATATACAGTATATATATTTAGGCCATGTCTCTGATTTATACTATATATATATATTATATAGTAGACTTTTCAAATCTTGTTTTTATTTTAGGCCATGTCTCTTTTGTTCATGTTTTTAGGGAGGGAAACTTTTAGGCTGATTCCTTGGCCAAGCTTGGTGTCTCTAGAACATCAAACTTGATTGATTTGTTTTAATCTCTTACCTTATTATTAATAATATTTATTACTTAAAAAAATAGATATATATTTATAGTATACATATATTATATAAGAATCAAAATTGAACAATAACTTGATCCAATGATCCTTGACTAATATATAAATTAAATATTTAAACTAAACTAATCGCAACATTTAAATTTTAAATTAACATAAATTAAATATGTAATGCATATGTTTTAACACTAATTTAAACTAATTAAATTAATGAAAATTAATTGTAAATTATTTCAAATTAAAACTAATTAAACATTAAATTAAACAAATTATGAAAATGTAAGCTTTTAAATTAAACAAATTAAAATCTGTTAGACCCTAATTTGAACAAATGTGAGACTTTGGGGATTGCATTGCATCACACACTGAGGACTACTCTGCACAACAGCACAATATAATTTAATCCATTTTATTTATATTATAACTTATAATGCATTTTATTTACCTCTTCAAATTTATATAACTTATAACT
>AWUE01018544.1:0-24221 GCA_001974825.2 Corchorus olitorius | reverse complement strand
ACTTATAACTTATAAATATATTGTATTAATTGAAATATTCATTGGCATTGATTTTTTATATGAACTATATTATATTAAAGTATAAATATTTAAATAAATAGAAAAATATATTTTAACTCTAATATTTTAAAATAAAAATAATTTCTATTATTTGTAATAATCAATTTTAATGGTATAGTTTCAATTTTCAATTCAAGACTAAAAAAATTAGCAATAAATATCATGAAATTGAGATTTGATGTGGTAAAATACTAAAATTGGATTAAAACTATCAAATATATAATGTTTGATAATTATTTTACAATTTTTAGTTTTTACAATTTAAATATAATTAATTCTAATTCGGGTCATTTCGGGTTAATCTGTCGGGTTGAACGGGTTCGGGTCATTTTGGGTTTGGATCATTTTCGGGTTCGGGTAATTTCGGGTTCGGGTACCTAAAATTTCGGGTCATTTCTGGGTTGGGTCAGTTTCGGTTTCGGGTTGGGCGGATTGGGTTGGTTAACTTTTTTTGGTCAAATCGGGTTGGGTTGGGTTTGGTTTCGGGCGGTCGGGTTGGGTACCCACAGTCGGGTCAGCTTTTGCCAGCTCTAGTTCTAGGCCATGTAGTATCCAAAGAAGGGATGCAAGTCGACAAAGCCAAAGTTGATGTAGTTCAGAACCTACCATACCCAACATGTGTCAAGGATATTCGATCATTCTTAGGCCATGCTGGCTTCTACAGAAGATTCATCAAGGATTTCTCAAAGATTTCGGCACCGATGTGTAGACTAATTTAGAAAGATGTAGAGTTCGAGTTTGGAGACGACTGCAAAGAAGCATTCGACAAATTGAAGACTGCCCTCACCACCACTCCAATTGTAAAGCCACCAGATTGGAAACTACCGTTCGAAGTAATGTGTGACGCAAGTGACATCGCCATTGGAGCTGTTCGGGGCAGAGAGTAGACAAGGTACCTCATGTTATCTATTATGCTTCAAGAACTCTGGATGCTGCTCAGAAGAACTACACCACCACAGAAAAAAGAAATGCTTGTCGTTGTCTTTGCTTTGGAAAAGTTTCGTTCATACATCTTGGGATCCAAGGTGTTGAAACGTTCGGGTCCGGGGAACCCTGTCGAAACGACGTTGGAAATGGAGTCGCCACTAATCTTTTTTCTAAGGTGTGATTAGCCACCTAATTGTCTTAATCAGTCTAATTAAGTCCGGTGCTTGGCATAGGACCCACTAAACCTATGGGTCCGGTCTTGTCACCTAGACCTAGGTTCGAGAGTCATTTACGCCCGGGGAAGGATCAGCACCCCCGGCACTCCCGTCAAGTGACGGTACCTTTAAGCCAAACTAGATCTAATTGCGGGTCAATAATAAAAGGTTGCTTTTAGTGTGTTTCTAAAGAAAATGGTGATTTTACTTTTTCTCAAATCTTATTAATTCCTAAAAAGAGACTATAAATGCTTAATGATGCATGAATTGGTGAATTTTAGTTAATCAGTAGACGACAGTATACTTGAAATTAGCCCGAAACCCTTCCTACGCATTATAGGGGTATTTCGGGAATAATCCAATCTCGGAGCGGGATCCAAGAATTCGTACCCGAGTACATTTACTTGGAACCCACCCGTCATAGTAAAATACAGTTGTTTACTGACTCTTATTTGGGCTAACTCGCATGAATGACATTTAAAACGCGTGAAAGGTCATTTTTTATTTATATGCATTAACACGAGTCTACCCAAAATCAACTTCGTAAACCCTTCCCACGCATTATGGGGGTATTTACGAAAGAGACCGGTCTAGAAAAGACTCCCGAAAATTCGTACCCGAGTACACTTATCCGAGAGGCCCTTCATCTCGGTAAAAGACAAATGTTAATACATTTTTAGCATGATCAAAGTGACATACTATATAAATGGCATGTATGCATGATTATTCATTAATTCTACCACTAATTACTAATTATTACAAATTCAAAGGTTTTAACAAAGCCAAAGGTAAATCTAAATAAACAAAAGACTTAAAAGGGAAATGGAAGCCTAAAGGTCAATTGGACAAATCCGGGGACACCTCTGCACATAAAGTAAACGATTAGCAAAATCCACAAATCATAAATCAAGAATTAAATTGCATCAAGTAGCAAACATAACCCTAAATTACGGACCAAGGCAAACATAAAGATAAATCTCAATCTTTAAGCACACATGAATGCAAATTATTGGATATGTATGAACTAAAGTAGAACTTAATTTAATCAACATAAAAACCAATCCTTAAACTTAAAATCTTAATTTTTAAATTGGAATTAATTCAAAAGGATTCATCAATTTATTTTCAAATTAATTTCAATTTGGAAATTTTGATCCTTAACTCCAAGTTTTGTTTTTTTCTCGAAATTAAAGTTAACTCAAAAGGGTTCAACATACCATTTTCAAGTTAACTTTAATTTAAGAAAAAAATATTAACTTTAAGCTAAGATCTCAATTTTCCAAGTCAAAATTAGCTCAAATAAAAATCAAGGATCATTATGAATCATTTCCAATTCCAAAAATCAAAACTTTAAATAAAACACTTAAATTCTTAAATGCAAATTGAATTTAAAAAGATTTCAAACAAAGGCAACTTATTATCATTTTGAAAAAAAGGTTTGATGTTTTTTTGTCATGAACAAATATTTACTCTTCAAAGACATGGACTTTAACATGATTTTCTCTTAAAAACAACAAATTGTCACTTTAAAAAAAAAAAACTAGATCTTCATAAAAAACAGAACATTGAAGCTTAATAGAGATCTAATCCATTTATTGATGAAGAAAAGACACTAAATTAATTAGAAGGACAAACAAAATACTCAAATTGAACACATCACAAAAGAAACATGCTTAAAACACACCAATTTGGACTAAATTGAAATAAGGGAGAATTTAAGTGCTAAAAGTGCTAAAAGCTGTACCTAATACGGTACCGTTTTGGACCTGAACCCTATTTAGTCGAGCTTCTTTTCAGCGTGTTCTTCTTCCTGCTTTTCTCCTCTTCCTCTAATCTTCTCTTTTCCACACCGAAACCCTAACTGCTTCCAAAGATCGACAACGCCGCCTTGGCTCCTTGGTCCACCATTGACAAGTCGACAACCCAAACCACCGCTTCAACGTTTCAATCACCACCTTTGACTCTAAAAGCCCTGAATCTCCCTAGAAACTTTGCTTCCTTCCTCCTCCTCCTTTGCTCAACGCTTCTCTTTCCCTAACCCTAGATTAACGCCGCCGAGACCCCTCACCACTGCTACTTGGACTTCTTGACTCAAGAGAAACAAAGGGTCCTTGCTCTTCAGCGTGGGCTCTGCCGAATCCCAAATCAGGTAAGTTACTGCTATAATCCTTTCCTTTTGCTGCTATGGACCCTAATTTAGTGAAAGAGAAGGCTGATAGGAAGAAACAACTTCTTTACATTTTGGTGTGTGTGCGTAAAAGATTAAGAGGGAAAAATTAAGGGGAGAATTCAGAGAGAAAAAGCTTCAACTTGTGTGTGATAATGGAGGTGTGTAGTGGGAGAGAATCTGTGTATTTTCAGTGTGTGTTTGGTGTAGTATCTTTGAGAAAAAGGCTAGAGGGCTGTGTTTGTTCTTGCTTTTAGTCCCTGTTTTTGGTATTGTCTAGTGTGTAATGTGTGTGATTTTTTGTGAGGCCGAGAGATTCTGGAGAGAAAAAGAAAAAAAAATAAAATGGGGAAGATGAGAGGGGGATCCTGTTTGTTGAGAGGGAGTGGTGTGTTCAAGTGTCCATGAGAGTAGGAAAAAAAAATGAGAGAGAGGGATCTCTTCTCTGTGTGATCGAAATTTTTTTTTTTGAGAGATTGTTGAAGGTCCGTGGAGTGTGTGAGTCCAGAGGGAGTGGTTGTTGTGTGAGCCAAAAAAAATGTGGGAGAGGGGAGATGACTCGAGAATGAATGGGAAGATGGGAATGAATCTCTCTGTGAGAAGGTTCCAGAGAGGATAGTCTCTAACTAATTTCTTTTCTTGTGGCCAGGTCATTAAAAGGATAAGAATGAGGAGGAAATGAGCTGGTCAGCAACCATTTTTTATTCCCCTCCCACCTCAAGGTAATCTCTTCTTCTTTTGGTAGTTAACTGTTTTGGCTAAGATTTCCTGCTTTGAATGCATTGGCATTTTGTGCATTTCCTGCTGAATTGCCTGAATTGAGCTTGCTAGATGTTGCCTGCATTTTCTGAATTGTGGTTGTTTGTAAATTTGGTGCTCACTGTTTATTGAGCACATTAGGGTGAAAATTGGTCTAGAAAATGCAGCAACATCCTGACCTTGGTATATGGTTCATGTGTGCAGGAGGTCGACAAGCTCAATCAAAAGCATCTAAGGCAAGTTGCTTGATCATTGGAGCCCTTTTAAGGAAACACCAAGTGCTTGAAGAACAAGAGCCAATTTATAAGGGACATGAGGTGCACAAGGAAATGTGGCGTCATGGCATCCCATTTTTAATGTATTGAACCTAAGAAAATAAAATCTTTTTTTGTATTTTTGCTATTTCCATTTTTTTGTATTTTTGTAACTTATATGAGCTAGGACTTGAAAATTCAATAATAATAATAAAAAATGAACATTCTCCCCTTTTTTATTTTCCATTCACATTTTTTGGATTTTTTTGTATTTTTGGATTTTTGAACCTAATCAAATTAAAATGCAAATGCTATGTGAACTAAATTGCTAAAAATTATGAATTGACTCAAATGCTTCCTAATTGCAAATTAAGAAACAAAAATGATTTAAACAAAGGGTTAAAATGCAACAACACTAAATCACTAAATGAAGTTAAGCTATGAAATATGCAAAAATACTAAAGGCGCACATGCTAAGATTTTTTTTTGTGTTTTTCAAATGTCATCTAGATGACTAAGAATGAATTAACTAATCTAAATTAAAAGTGAACCTAAAATGACCAAAATGCCCTTAGTGGAAAAATGACCAAAATGCCCCTGGACATGCAAATGACCAAAATGCCCTCGAATGTGCAAATGACCAAAATGCCCATATGTGACCTTAATGGCAATTAAGCACCAAATTGATTTAAATAAAGGATATAGGACAAAAATGGGTGTCTACACAAGGTGATAATTTACTCCGATCATGTTGCATTGAGATATCTAATGGCGAAGAAAGATGCAAAGGCTAGGCTTATGCGTTGGCTATTGCTCTTTCAAGAATTTGATATCAAAATCAAGGACAAGAAGGGAGCAGAAAACGTTGTAGCTGATCATCTAAGCAGAAATTGAAGGCAACAACGAAGAGACTGCAATCAATGAAGCGCTACCTTTTGAAGACTTGTTCGCCGTTTCTCAACTTCCATGGTATGCAGACATTGTTAATTTCTTGGTCACTAGACGTCTACCTCCGGATCTAAGCAAAGGGAAGAAATTGAAGATCATCAGTGATGCCAAGTATTATCTCTGGGATGACCCATATCTATGGAGATGTGGTTCTGATCAGGTCATGAGAAGATGCATTCCTGATAATGAAATTCAATCAGTCCTAAAGTTTTGCCATACTGACGAAAGCGGAGGCCACTTTGGACACAAGAAAACAGCAAGAAAGATCTTGGATTGCGAATTTTACTGGACAACAATCTTTCAAGACTCATATGAATATTGTAAGACTTGTCCATGCTGCCAGAAAGTGGGAAGTATTTCGAGAAGAAATCAAATGATTCAAAATCCAGTATACGTTGTTGAAGTCTTCGACGTATGGGGAATTGATTTCATGGGACCTTTTCCTCCATCAGAAAAGAAATACTATATCCTTCTAGCTGTGGACTATGTTTCCAAATGGATTGAAGCAGTTGCTACTGAGAAGGACGACACAAGAACAATGGTCAAATTTATAAAGAACAACATTCTTCATAGATTTGGCATACCAAGAGCTCTCATCAGTGATCGTGGAACTCACTTCTGCAACAAAATTGTACAAGCGTTAGTTGAAAAATATGGAGTAAGCCATAGGGTATCTACTTCATATCATCCTCAAACCAATGGTCAAGCTGAGATATCCAACCGTCAAGTGAAGCTGATTCTGGAGAAAACAGTCAATGTTCAGAGAAAAGATTGGAGTATGCGACTAGGAGATGCTCTATGGGCATATCGAACAACCTATAAAACACCTCTAGGTATGTCACCATACAGAATTGTGTTTGGAAAACCATGCCATCTACCCATGGAGATAGAACACAAAGCTTGGTGGGCAGTGAAGCAATGCAATCTTAACTTCGATGAAGCTGGAATTCAAAGGATGTTGCATTTACAAGAACTTGAAGACATTAGGAATGAAGCCTATGAAAATTCAAGGATTTACAAGGAAAAAACTAAAGCTTTTAATGACCAGAAGATATTAAGGAGATCATTCCATGAAGGACAAAAGGTTTAACTGTTCGTAGGACAAATAAAAGGTTTTCCTGGAAAGTTTAGATCAAGATGGTCTGGACCTTTTGAGATAAAAAGAGTATATCCAAATGTATCGGTGGAAATCTATAGTCCTACTACCAAGACTCAATTCAAAGTCAATGGACAAAGATTAAAACCTTTCTTTGAACCTTTTCCCATAAGATGGATTGAGGAAATTATTTTGGAAGAACCAGTTTATCTTCCAACTTAGGGAAATTGAAGAAAAGAGAAAGTCAAGCTAATGACTTTAAACAAGCGCTTGTTGGGAGGCAACCCAATAATTTTATTTCTAACTTAATTTTTATTTTGTAGTTAAAGAATTTTTCCATTTAATTGGAAGAAAAAATGTAGGAGCCAAACACCAAGCCCCGGACCATGCATGACCACGCATGACCGGCCATGGCTCGGTGGCACTCGGACATGACCAGGCCACAGCCCGGTCATGACTCTGCCATGCCCCGCTCAAGGCCGAGCCATACCCCGCACAAGACCGGACCACACCAGGGCATAGCTCGGCAATCACCGATCCATGCCGAGGCAGGCACCAGCCATGCCGAGACGATGGCCCGGGCAACCATTGAGCCCTGCGGAGGCTAGCCCGCGCGCCAGCACGCGGCATCAGCAGGCCAGCCCGCGCGCCAAGCAGCAGGGCACTACCGCCTGTCCAGCCCGCGCACAAGGCAATTGCCTTGGTGCCGCGGCACCTTCCCTCCTCTCATGCGCAGTCCTTCATCAATTAGGATTGTGAATCCTAATTAATTTGGATGATGAGAACCTTTTTCAAATAGTTAATGGACTCCTAATCCAAGTATGTTTCTTACTTTTTACTCTAATTAAAATCTCTTAGGAATTGAATTTGATCACTATATAAAGGCACCTCTACCTCCTCTTTTATTCATCAAAGCACAAGAGCAAATACTTGAATTTTTGATTAAAGAGCAAGAGAAGCAAATCGATAGTCTTGTTTGAGAAAGAGGTCGACTTGAGCAAGGGAGAAATCGACATAGGCAAGTCGACTTCATACAAAGGAATAGTCGACTAAAGAACGTCGACAAGAAGACAATTTTTGAAAAAAAATTGTCGACAAGAAGCAAGCAATCCGACGTCCCTCAAAGTCGACAAGAAAATTTTGGTTTTTCCTAGCCCTTGTGAAGATGTCGATGATGCTCACCACCATGGATTTTGAGGTTCAATTCAAGAATTTTCGGAACCAATTTTATCAAATTTGAGCCGCATATTTTGGAGAGAAATTTCAAGGAAGCTTTCTGCGCCAAGATTGCCATGAACTTTTGAGCATGATTGCCTCTCTACCTGAAGAAGAAATTGCTACCAAGCCAGGATTCAAAGCTAGGAAGATTTATCAATTTCTTTTGGAAAAAGCTAACAAGTCTCAAGAAGTTGTTATGAGATCAAAGGCTAGAGCCGAGCATGAGTTCAGAAATCGGTTTCATCCCTATGAGAATCGATTTCATCATACCCAAGGACCAAGGAATTTTAATGGAAGGATAAGACCTCAAGTTGCACCTTGGAATAGGCCTTTTTCCATGCCTCGGATGGGAGGATACCAAACTAAGCCTTATAGGCCACCCTATAGACCTCCTATGCAATGTGCTCCTTTCGCTCAAAGGACTCATGATCCAAATCATGCCTCTTCATCAAATAGGCCGATTGAAATTGTTTTTACTGTGGAAGAATTGAAAGCTCCATCGCCATTAAGGGAAATCAAGGATCCGATAGATGATCAAGGTGAAGACAATATTGTGATTGTTGCTTCTGACTCTGAGTCAAGTTATGCTTCTTGTGATAAGAAAGAGGAAGAAAAGGTTAACCAAGAAAAGGATAATGAGGAAGAACTTCATCCTTTCCTTGTTCGATGCAACGAGATTAGTGATCAAATTACTAGCTTAAGAGATGATTTTAAAAACATAATTGGAAATTTGGATGACCTCTTCAATTTATTGGAGAAGGCTATTCATAAACCAATTTAGGATTAGATTTAAATTTCTTGTTTTTAGATTTAAGATTTATTTTTTATGCATCTTAGGATTAGTTATCTAGTTTATGCTTTAATTTAAATTTTCTTTTATCTTATGTCTTTATTTTTCAAGTTTCATTAATAAACTATTTATCCAGTTTTATTTTTCTATCACCTTAATTTTCTATTGCCTTTATGTTTGAGTAATAATCTTCATCAAGTCGCCAGGTATGTTTTCATGAACATTAACTCTTATTTTTGGTAAGATACTATTGCATGAATTGTTTGCTTTTACATTGAGGGCAATGTGAATTTTTAAGTGTGGGGGGGGGGGGGGGGTGAATACTTGATAGGTTTATTGCTTGAATAATTGAGTCATATGCTAGTTATTATTTGTATGAGAACCTAGGATAGAAATTGTTTGTTTTTGGATTGTTTTTATTGATCATATTTTATTCCCCAATTTTTCAAAATTGATTTTCGACATAAATTTTAATTTTGATGCTAAAATTTTGATATTTTCAAACTTTTTGAATTTTTCATGCATAAATTGATTAATTGATTTAATTATGATTGATGAATGCTTAGAATTTTAATAATGTTTGATTTATTGATTGAGTTATAGCATGTTGTTTGATTTCTTAGAATTAGGTATAATTGAAGTTTGTGATATGATCTTATTTATTAATTGCTCCTATGATTATCTATTTCTAGAACTTGTGCTCAATCTTGATTGAAGTTTATGATTGAGAAAGTATGTTATTGGTATATGTCAAGAATAAGTGTGGGGGACTACTTATAAAGAGGGTAATTGAAAAAATTTTGTTTTCAAAAGAAGTGCTCTCATGACAAGAGGAGAAGAGGTATTTCTGTACTAAAAAAAAATCCATTGTTGTCACTCTTTTCTTTAACAAAAGGTGTTAGTAACCCTTGGAAAGAGGATAAGAGGCATGGAATTACAGAAATATTGTCCCTCTGAAAAAATAAAAGAAGGAGTCCTTCTGGAGTGCTAGTAGCCTCAAAAGGGAGTTAGTAACCCCTAAATCATGAACACTTCGAGGTTAGTAACCTCAATTTCCTAAAAACAATTACCCTCGAAAATGTATTATAACCCACAATGACCCTTGATGTATATCTATGGCACTACAATCTTTTGAGTAATGGAGAAAAAGAGGAAAACATAAGCTTATAGAAAGAAGTAGTTATAGAAAGTGAAAAATAGTAAGTGATTGAAACTACTTTGATTATGGCTACTTAAGAATGATGATACTTGTTATGTCTTGATTTTTGAATTCAGTATTATTATTCTTTGTTATTTTGATTTCATGATTGAATTGATTCTTTGATGTGTGTATGAATTCAAATTGTTCTTTTGAAAAAAAAAATTGATTTTTGATTAACTTACACATTGATTTGCTAAGGGACTAGCAAAGTTCAAGTGTGGGGGAATATGATTGAGCCAAAAACAACCCTATTTTTATGGCTATTTTATTATGTTTTTGGATCTATTTATGCTTAATTATATGCTATTTTGATGATATTTGTGTTTTAAGTTCTTAAGTGATGTGAAATTGAGATATTGTTATTTTTCACTTCTTTTGGAGCTATTTTGATGACTTTTTACACAGATTTTAGTAAAGCAATTTTGAGTACAGATTTTAAGATTCGAAGTTCGTGTTTGAAGACTCATTGAAGATAATTTTGAAGATTTGAAGACTTTGAAGAATTATTTCAAGGAGCAAGGATTGAAGATTGGAGCTTTAATTGAAGACAAGCCATGAACAAGTTCACAAGCTTTGGTATTTTTGGATAATTTATATGGGAAAATACTCAGTCCATATAAGATATTAATTGGAATTGAAATCCCTATTAATGACTCCTAAATCCAAGGAAATATCCAAATCCCATAGATTCTCGATTCTAGTCCTAATAGGATTAGGATTCAGGCGCAGTTTTGGTAGAAAAATCATAACTTTCTGCTCAGACCTCCGTTTGAAGCCCATAAGTACTCGTTGGAAAGCTGATTCCGAGATCTACAACTTTCCTTTAAGGTCCAAGACCCAGTTCTGCCATCTTCAAGCCCGAAAATACCGTCGAAGTCTCTGCACGAAATCAGGATTTTTTCAGGATCCTATTTTAACTTGGATTCTACTCTAGGATGACTTTTAATCTAACTTGGAGCCTAAGTTAGACCCAAAACCGACTTAGACCTCTTTCCAAGTTAGGATTAGAATTCCTAGGGTTATTTCCACTATAAATAGGTACCTTAGGTCTAGGTTTTTAGTACATGTAGATCTAGAAATTGTATTTGGTAGAATTATTGAAGATTTGGAGGACAAAAGCCTTTGTGCCGCCGGTCTCTCTTCTTCCATCCATAAGATAAGTTTTTCTTCTTATTCTTTGGATACTCACTCGATTCATGAGTGAGTAATCCTTTTCTTTACTCCAATGTAGAATTTAATTGATCTCTTGACTTATATATTGGTGAGATTTTGTGCTTATATATGATAATTGTTAGAGTATTCCTTTGATCTCTGTTTTAATTCTATGTTGCTTGTTTTGATGGATTGAGCCGGCACTTTCTTGATAAATTAAGTTAGCATTAGCTAGATCAAGTCGAGGATTAATAGTCCAGGCTTGGTTGTTTGTAGCAATTGGTTGAGATTTAACCACTCCTTCCAAGAGAGTTAAGGGACTTTGAGTGAGAAATTACTTTTTGTGCTTGTATAAATTACTAGTTCTTAATGCTTTGTTGCTTGGTGAATCTTTAAGCCTTAACCGGTAATTGATTTGTTAAGTTAACAATAGGGGTAATTTAAGTCTTAACCGGTAATCTTATCTAATTAAGGTAATTTAGGAATTAATTCCGACAAGCTATTCTTCGTTTTCATAATTATTAGATATCAATGATCCATGTTATAATTGTCAAGAGGGATATTAATACTATATTGGAGGCTTTTATTAATTGTTTTCTTGATTATTCACTGCTTTCTTATCAATTGTTTTCTTTAATTTTCTTGATTGCTTTCTTAGTTAATTTAATTGTTAGTTAGATTATGTTTAATTTCACTATAAAAATTCTCTTTAATTTGTTTGACTGATTTAAGAAAAAGATAAATAACCTATCTCTCTGTGGGTTCGACCCCTGCTTGCCCTATCTGCTTTAGTTAGGATTTTGTTTGGGATTTTATTTTTATGATTTGCCGACGACCGATCAATGATCAAATTGCCCCTTTTAGAAGAACATAGGACCTCAATGTTGGGTTCAAAAAGAATGGGCTTAATCGAGATTTGAAAGAATATGAAGTGTGGGAGTAGTGTTGACGCCAATCACATTGTCTCCTTAAAACCCTTTTTTGAAAACATGAATTCAGTCACCTCGAAATCATTATTTTGACCAAAACTGATTTAGAAACATCTTTTGATTAAAACATCGTTGTTCCTTTGCTCGCAACTCAAAATCAAAGCTTTGATTAAAACTGATTTTGAAAACTTTTTGATTGAAACTCGTCATTCCTTTGCTCACAGTCCAGATAAAGGCCATTGACCCTTCTGCCAACACGCTTGATTCAGTTTTAGTGGTAAACACCAATCCATTTCAAAAGCATATGATTGATTATCTGAAGAAATCCTCCCTTTATTATCATTATCTTTTAATGTGAGCTCATGCAAAAATTTACAAAATAGTTCTCGTATCTACCAATATGCATGTTTGAAGGTAAATAAAAAGGTAAGGAAAAATGCCCCTGTTTGACACCCATTTTCAAGAATTGCGGAGCTCCAAAGTAAATTAACTTGTCGTAGGCTCTGTCTGCAATATCAACATCTGTGAAATTGCAAATGCTTTAAGAAATGAAATGACGTATGATAATGAGTGATGCGACAATGTTCTGAAACACGAAATGCATCTATTTTATTACAAAGACAATGAAGTGAAACAAAAGCCCACACAACTATCCTAATGCTCTTGGGCAGAAACATCAGGGATCCTAATCTGAAACCAATCTCTGCTGCTCCATTCATTCACATAACCATCCATGTTGACTATGCTCTGATCAGAAACTCAACAACCCTGCTTTGATCAACGTTTGCACTCTCTTCTTCAAACTGGTGCAATCCTCCGTGGAGTGACCTTGAACATTCATATGGTATTCGCATTGCACATTGGGATCATACCACATGGGATAAGGAGGCTGCATGGGTTCCACATATACAAGTTCCACAAGACCCTGCTGGATGAGTTGATGAAGCAATTCTGTGTAAGTCATGGGAATTTGGGCAAACTTGAATCTCTCCTGATGAGACATGTGCCCCTTTTGTTGGTCCTTTGGAATGGTTGGTTCTGAACCAAGTGAAGATATTGGCCTTTTCTTTGATTCTCGAGGATATTCATGAGATTGAAAGCTTGGTTGAGGAACCGACTGGTATGGGTAGGGACCTTGATTGACATATGAGTTTGTTGGTGGAAGTGGTGGATAAGGATAATAAGGAGGGTATGGGTTATAGGACCCTGGGTGATCCAACTGCTGTCCTTTAAAGCTGCCTAACGGTGCTTCTATGCCATTCTGCTTGCCAGTTTGACCCTTCCTTGATTATGGCTTTTTCCTGTTTCTAACCTTTCTTGACCTGAAGTTGGCTTGATTGAGGAGGTATGAGGTATCAGTTGGCGGTTTAAGCACGAATGGGGTTTGAACAACAAGCGGAGAATTTGGCTTGTTGGGATTGATTTGGTTGGGTTCAGCACTTCCAGATTGCCCCATACCAATACCGTTTACTGTCATGTCTTGCCCTTCTAACACTGGATGATCTTCTTGCGTTGTTTTTCCCTTCAGTTCCGCTAGTTGATGCTTCATCATGCTCATCTGCTTTCGCAATTCCTCATTCTCCTTCTTCATTTGCTGGTACTTAGTTAACTGTTCACCTTCCATTGTCCCTTTTTCGGTAATTCCTCCAAAAACTGATACAAATTTCAAGAACCATCAACAATCTGTCTATTGACAAGCAGTACTACTCTTTTATTGTGAAATGATGCTAAAGCTTCATGGAATGCATGAACGAATTCCATGGTATGATGAATGAATGCATGAGGCAAAAAAAAGGATGTATGATGCCTTGAAAGAGTGAATTTGCACAAACAAATGGAGGATCAAACTAAACTCAAAGAACTTCCTCCTTCCATTGATAGCAATTGTCATTACACTATTCCATTATACTCTAATTCAAACATAGCCTTAAATTTATACAAAAGAGGCTAAAGTAACAAAAGAAAGCCCAAACAAACTCCCCAAAAGTCCTTAGGCATAGAGATCGGGACTTGAGTCAGATAAACACCATTAAGCTCCCTGTTTACTAGTTCTTAGTTCTGAAATTTGGAGTACCCGTTGGCTCAAAAGTCAGCTTTCCCTCCTCAATCAACTTTTGCACATCATACCTCAGCCTAGTATAACCTTCGGTGGAATGACCTGTTGCTCCAGAATGATATTCGCAATGGGCATCACCTTTGTACCATTTAGGGTAGGGTGGCTTCATGACGCTTGTGTATTGTTTGAGTCCAAGTAAGCCTCTTTGCACTAACTGAGGAAGCAATTCTGTAAAAGAGATTGGAATCGGGCTTATTGGCCTTTTCTGATTCTTCCTAGAACAAGTTGGTTGAGTGATTGACGGTGGTTTTGGCCTTTGAGCGGGTGCTTGAAAATTCTGCTGCGGATGAGGTGGGTACTGGTGAGGATTCAGAGGATTTCCCCAAGATCCAGTATTCAGAGGATATGAAGGTGGTGTAGAGTGGAGAAGCAAGGTTGACTGGTGTGCGGTACTTTGGGATTGCATTGCTCCAAGAGATTCCACCTTTGACACATAACCCTTCAACTGCTCTACTTGCTTGGTAAATTCATCTATCCCTTTCGTAATTATGTCCAAGTTTGGAAGCTTTTCTGTGCCTGATGTATGCCCTGATTCTGGGTGAGTCTGTTGTGTTGATGCCCTCAAAACAAACTCCTTGACCCCTTCCCCATCACCAATGTTCACCGCTAACCTAGCAACCTGCTTTTTCAGCTCATCCATGTCGGATTCCAATCTTTCTTGCCTGCCTTCCAAACGGCTTATCCTCATTTCCATAAACCTCTGATTATTTTCCAAGTGCTGCATTCGAGTTTCCAACCAATCTCCCATACTTCAACTATATATGGAACCCCTTACCAAACAACTGAAATGATGTATAACAAACACTGAATAAGCGACGTTTACACATGATCTAGGTGGACCAACTATGTACAAGATGCATCAACTCAAAAATGATTGTGGTAAAGCAAGATAAATGCATGAACATATGTACAAATGAGTATTATGATGACTTGACAAATTGTGGAGATGTGCATGATAATGCAACATGGCATGGCAATCAGTATTGATAAACAAATGAATGTCGTGGACATGCATGAGGATGCGAAAAATGATGTCATGCTATGTAAAGATGAAATCTGCAACACAAAATAGGTTATACAAATAAAGGTGCAAAAAGACATAACAAAAGGGAAGAAACAAAAACTCGTTAGTAACTAAAAATATCGCTGAAAATCTTAAAGAAGAAAAATCATGCCCCTTTTATTCTTGAATAAAAACCTTTTTATTTTCCCGAAAAAACAAAAGGGCGGAAATGCCCTTGGGGCGGGGAGTCTGCCTACTGCGGATAAAGTTGATGCGCCAAGGACTCATCATGGTCATGAAGAACTCAATGGAGATCATGGAGAAGAAGAGCACATGCGGCGAGGAGGCTTAGAGAGGCTTGAAAATGCTAGGGATGCACACAAAGAAGTTTCAAGCTCATTGGAGTTGCCTAAGGTGCCTTTTGATCCATTAAAGATACCATTAGGTCCAATGACAAGAGCAAGAGCCAAGAGATTCAAGGATACATTAATGGGCATTGTTCGATCTCATCTTGAAGATATGAAGTCCCTTGAAGTTCAATTGAAGACATTTGGAGATGATTTGAGCAAGGAAACACCACCCAAAGACAAGCTCATCACTTTTCTTGCTTTTGAAACTTAATTGAAGTTTCTGAGGCTACCCGGGGGCGGGTAGGGGTACCCAGGGCCGGGAACCATCAGGAACGGACTTAACACAAGTCTGAGGCTACCTAGGGGCGGGTAGGGGTACCCGGGGCCGGGTGACCCCCGGATTTATTTTTATTATTGCGTTTTTTTATTTATTTTTCCTAGTTGGACTTGGAATTAGGTTATGTTTTGCCTATATAAAGGCATCAACCCCTTCTTTGTATTCAAGTTGAGTTGATTAATAAAATTGAGGTTTTTACCCAAATTGATTATCTTAGCTTCTTTGTTCTAGTTTGAGCAAAACTTAGGGTTCTTCAATCTTGTAGAGTCCTAGCAAACAATTAAGTTGTGATACTTGATTGCTTGCGAATCTTGTGATCTTAGGTGTTCAATTGCAGGTCTAATTGGAGGTCTAAGGCCGACGAAAGAAGAGGATTGCTTGGGTGAGATTGTCGACATACACATCTAGAGTTGAAAGTTGTTCAAGTTGATTCTTGGCGGGTCACAAGGGTGGATTTGAATCTTTACACAACTTGAATCGTATCAATTGGTAATCAGAGCATAGGTTGTCATCTTCAATCGGTAAATCTATCCTTCTATTCATCTATCATCAAGTTTTTCATACATCTCATCCATCAAAGTTTTTCAAATTTTCAAGATCCAAAAATTCTGAAAATTCAAAAATTCATTGTGGTTTCATCTTAACTCGAATCGACATGAAAATTCAGATTTGGAGTCCTCATACATTGTAGTTTAATTGAAAAATATCAAAAAAATAAAAAAAATTTCGACCAAAAACTTGTGAAATTTATTCTGGCTTCGTTTGAGCTCGGAAAGCTTTGAAATTTGAGATCTAGATTTCTTTTAGTGTGATCTTTCTAGGAAAAATACTGAGAAAAATCAAAAATATCCGTAGTGTTTGCCGCAATTTTGGATCTAGGGTTCTTATCCAGGTTTAGTTTTGGGAATTTGGGGATTAGGGTTTGTTTTAAGCAATTAAGTCAATTGTTTGCATCTAACCCTAATTGATTGTTTGTTTGAGATTCTTGGGTTGCTTTTGCTGTGAATTGAGATCTAATTTTAAGAATTTCAGGTTTAAACCCTATTGGAGACAAGTGGTACTAAATTGGATCTAAGTGGTACTAGGGTTTATAATTAATTGAATTGATTGATTTGTGTTGCTAATTGTGTTTTGTGCAGCAAGTTTGGGAGACAAAAGGCTGTTTGGATTGCATAGATCACTTTTTGTTTTGATTCACTCAAGTTATTGCTCTTAATTGTTTGTTCCTCAAGTAGGTCACGAGACAATTTGCTCTTATTAGGCCTATTGGAGCTAGAAAAAGGCATAATCTTGTGAGATCATTAAGAGAGTAGTGGATCGCCAATCCATAGGTTGAGTGCAAACACGAGAGCACCACAAAGGTAAAACACACACACTAGTGAGGAAATTTTTATTACTAACTTTTCTTTGTGTGTAGGTACAATGGGAGATCAAAATCAAGCCAATGATGTGGCTACCTCGTTGCAAGCTATCTTGCAACAATTAGGCACCATAACAACAAGATTAGATGCCTTGGAGGTTCGAAATGAACAAGAACCACAACCTCAACAAAGAGAGAACAATGCCACACCAAATAATGAGCAAAGGGATCAACCACAACAACAAGCTCAACAAAGGCAAATTGCTAGGAGAGTTGATCCTATGGAGAGATTGAGGCAACAAGAACTTGGAGGCCAAGCTTACAATGAAAATTTGCGGCCTAGGAGAGGAGAACAAGGAGATGAGTCTAAGGACAACATCAAGTACAAAATACCAAAGTTCAATGGGAGAGGGACACCTGCGGATTACTTGGAGTGGGAGTCAAAATTGGACATGTACTTTGATTATCATCCTTTTGCCGAGGCTAAGAAGGTACAAATTGCTATCCTTGAATTTGTTGAGAATGTTTTGAATTGGTATAATCAATTGGTGCAGTCAAGGAGAAGGAATTTGGAGAGGCCAATTGACACATGGTCCGAATTGAAGAGTTGCATGAGGAAAAGATTTGTTCCAAGATTCTACATCAATTATCTATACCAAAGCTTACAAACTTTGAGGCAAGGATCAAAGAGTGTAGATGAGTACTACTCTGAGATGATGTTGTTGATATCAAGGGCTGAAATTGAAGAAGCTCCACAAGCCACCATGACTAGGTTTCTTGCGGGCTTGAATAGGGAGATTCATGACATTGTGGAGATGCAACAACACTATGATGTGGAGTTGTTACAACATGCATTGAAGGCCGAGGGGCAAATCAAAAGGAGTGGCGCAACAAAGAGAGGATTTTCATCATCAAACTCATGGAAAACTCCAATCGAGAAAGATGAGAAAACTCAAAGGAAGGAGGTGGCGCAAAAGGGGTTAGTTACACCTAAATCCGATTCTAAATCTTCATCTTCTTCTAGTTCTAACTCTAAATCTCACCTTAAGTGTTTCAAGTGTCAAGGTTATGGTCATTATGCTAAGGATTGTGTTTACAAAAAGGTGATGTATCTTAATAATCATGGTGAAATTGTGAGTGAAGAGGAGGATTTTAGTGATGGAGATGATGAAAGAGGTTCTGCGCAAGAGGGAGATGATGATAGTGATGAGTTAGCTTCACTTAAGAATTTGGTTGCTAGGAGAGCCTTGAGTGCATATGTGAAAGATGATGTGCAAAATCAAAGAGAAAACTTGTTCCATATGAGGATGTATGCGAATGGAAAGCCTAGTAGTTTGATCATTGATGGTGGGAGTTGTACAAAACATAGCTAGTGTTTATTTAGTGAAGGAGATTGCAATTACCCACTACCAAACACCCTAAACCCTATAGTTTAGGATGGATCAACGACAAGGAGGAGATTAAAGTTAACAAACAAGTTTTAGTTTCTCTTTCTTTGGGCAGGTACAAAGAAGATGTTATGTGTGATGTTTTGCCAATGCAAGCATGCCATGTGCTACTTGGTCGACCATGGCAATTTGACAACAAGGTGAAGCATGATGGAGAATCCAACAAGTACACCTTTATGCATGGTAAGAGGCTTATTACTTTAATTCCTTTATCACCTCAAGAAGCTTTAAAAGATCAACTTAAATTGAAAGAGGATTTTTCTAAGTTAGAGGATGAATTTAAGGCTAAACAAAAGGCTAAGCATGATAGTTCTAATGATTGCGTTGGAAATACAACAATTGTGCAAGCTAGTTCTAAGAAAGTGGTTAAAGAGTGTATGTTAGCTTCCAAGAGTGAGATTAAGAGTTCTTTGAAAAATAATTCTGTTTTATTCTTACTTTTGCTTTAAAATACACTTGTGAGCACTAACAACTTGGATGGAGAACTTCCAAGCAAAATTGTTTCTCTTTTGGATGAGTTTGCAGATTTGTTTCCTAAGGAGATTCCTAGTGGTTTACCACCAATTAGGGGGATTGAACATCAAATTGACTTCATCCCTGGGGCGCAAATTCAAATAAGCCAGGGTGATGAATGGAAAACTGCTTTTAAAACTAAGTTAGGATTGTATGAATGGTTAGTTATGCCATTTGGATTTACTAATGCACCTAGTACTTTCATGAGGTTAATGAATAATGTTTTAAGAGCTTATATTGGAAAGTTTCTTGTTGTTTATTTTGATGATATACTTGTGTATAGCCGCAACTTAGAGGACCATATTGAGCATTTGAGATATGTTTTAGATGTACTTAGGGTTGAGAAGTTGTATGCTAACCTTAAGAAGTGCTCTTTTTGCACAAACAAGCTTGTTTTTCTTGGTTTTGTGGTTTCTGCACAAGGTATACATGTTGATGAGGAGAAGATCAAAGCCATCAAAGATTGGCCAACACCCACCAACGTTGGTCAAGTGAGATCCTTCCATGGCTTAGCTGGGTTCTATAGGAGGTTTGTTAAGGACTTTAGTACCTTAGCCGCCCTTATTACTAGTGTGATGAAGAAGAATGCACCATTCAAGTGGGGAAAAGAGCAACAAGAAGCATTTGAGACCTTGAAGGACAAACTAACTAATGCTCCTTTGCTTGTTTTACCTAACTTTAACAATACTTTTGAGATTGAATGTGATGCTTCAGGTGTAGGTATTTGCGCGGTTCTTATGCAAGGAGGGAACCCGTGGCATATTTTAGTGAGAAGTTGAATGGGGCTGCGTTGAATTATCCTACCTATGATAAGGAGTTGTATGCTCTTGTTAGGGCATTACAAACATGGCAGCATTATTTGTGGCCTAAGGAGTTTGTGATTCACACGGATCATGAGAGCTTGAAGTACTTAAAGGGCCAACAAAAGCTGAATAAGAGGCATGCTAAATTGATTGAATTCATTGAATCCTTTCCATATGTGGTGCGCTACAAGAAAGGTAAGGAGAATGTTGTAGCCGATGCTTTATCAAGGAGGTATGTTTTACTTTCCATGCTCGATTCTAAGTTTCTTGGATTTGAGTTTATTAAGGAATTATATGCTAGTGATGCTTACTTTAGTGATGTGTTTAAAGCAAGTGAGAATTCTAGATTTGGGAATTATTATAAGAATGATGGATTTTTGTTTAAAGAATCTAGATTGTGTATACCTGCTTGCTCTCTGCGTTTTGTGCTAGTGAGGGAATCGCATGAGGGAGGTTTAATGGGTCATTTTGGTGTTGATAGAACCTATGAGATTTTGCATGAACACTTCTTTTGGCCTAAGATGCGATATGATGTAGGGAAGCATGTTTCTAGTTGCATTACTTGTTTGCAAGCTAAATCTACATCTAAACCTCATGGATTGTATACTCCTTTGCCTATTCCTCATGAACCATGGACTCATATTAGCATGGATTTTGTGTTAGGATTGCCTCGTTCTAGGAGAGATAAAGATTCTATCTTTGTGGTTGTTGATAGGTTTTCTAAGATGGCACACTTCATTGCATGCACTCAGACTAATGATGCCATTAATATAGCTAATTTGTTCTTTAAAGAGATTGTTAGACTACATGGAATGCCTAGGACGATTGTGAGTGATAGAGATGCTAAGTTTTTAAGTCACTTTTGAGAACTTTGTGGGCTAAGTTAGGTACTAAGTTGTTATTTTCAACTACTTGTCATCCACAAACTGATGGTCAAACTGAAGTAGTTAATAGGACTTTGTCAACCTTACTCAGAACATTGATTAAAAAGAGCTTAAAAACTTGGGAAGATTGTTTGCCTCATGTTGAATTTGCATACAATAGAAGCATACATAGTACAACTGGATTTTCACCTTTTGAATGTGTGTATGGCTTTAATCCTTTAACTCCATTGGATTTGTTGAGTTTACCTTTGAGTGTGCAAATTGACATGGATGGGCAACGCAAGGCAGAATATGTTAGGGATCTTCATGCAAAGGTTAGAGCTCAAATTGAGAAGAAAACACAACATTACATGAAGAATGCTAACAAGGGGCGCAAAGAAGTCATCTTTGAACCTGGGATTGGGTTTGGTTGCATCTAAGGAAGGAAAGGTTCCCTGAGAGGAGGAAGTCTAAGCTCTTACCCCGTGGAGATGGTCCATTCCAAGTTTTGGAGAGGATCAACAACAATGCATACAAGCTAGATCTTCCTAGTGAATATGGTAATATAAGTGCTACTTTTAATGTCTCGGACTTATCCTTGTTTGATAATGATGCAGATTTGAGGACAAATCCTTTTCAAGGGAGAGGGGATGATGCGCCAAGGACTCATCATGGTCATGAAGAACTCAATGGAGATCATGGAGAAGAAGAGCACATGCGGCGAGGAGGCTTGAAGATGTTAGGGATGCACAGAAAGAAGTTTTAAGCTCATTGGAGTTGCCTAAGGTGCCTTTTGATCCATTAAAGATACCATTAGGTCCAATGACAAGAGCAAGAAACAAGAGATTCAAGGATACATTAATGGGCATTGTTCAATCTCATCTTGAAGATATGAAGTCCCTTGAAGTTCAATTGAAGACATTTGGAGATGATTTGAGCAAGGAAGCACCACCCAATGACAAGCTCATCACGTTTCTTGCTTTTGAAACTTAATTGAAGTTTCTGAGGCTACCTCAGGTAGGGGTACCCAGGGCCGGGCACCATCAGGAACGGTACCCTGAGGCTACCCGCTAGTACCCGGGTGACCCCCGGATTTATTTTTATTATTGCGTTTTTTTTATTTATATTTCCTAGTTGGACTTCGAATTAGGTTATGTTTTGCCTATATAAAGGCATCAACCCCCTCTTTGTATTCAAGTTGAGTTGATTAATAATATTGAGGTTTTTACCCAAATTGATTATCTTAGCTTCTTTGTTCTAGTTTGAGCAAAACTTAGGGTTCTTCAATCTTGTAGAGTCCTAGCAAACAATTAAGTTGTGATACTTGATTGCTTGTGAATCTTGTGATCTTAGGTGTTCAATTGCAGGTCCAATTGGAGGTCTAAGGCCGACGAAAGAAGAGGATTGCTTGGGTGAGATTGTCGACATACTACATCTAGAGTTGAAAGTTGTTCAAGTTGATTCTTGGCGGGTCACTAAGGGTGGAATCTGAATCTTTACACAACTAGAATCGTATCAATTGGTAATCAGAGCATAGGTTGTCATCTTCAATCGGTAAATCTATCCTTCTATTCATCTATCATCAAGTTTTTCATCCATCTCATCCATCAAAGTTTTTCAAATTCTCAAGATCCAAAAATTCCGAAAATTCAAAAATTCATTGTGGTTTCATCTTAACTCGAATCAACTTGAAAATTCAGATTTGGAGTCCTCATAACTTGTAGTTTAATTGAAAAATATCAAAAAAATAAAAAAATTTCGACCAGAAACTTGTGAAGTTTATTCTGGCTTCGTTTGAGCTCAGAAAGCTTTGAAATTTGAGATCTAGACTTCTTTTAGTGTGATATTTCTGGGAAAAATACTGAAAAAAAAAATCAAAAAAATCAGTAGTGTTTGCCGCAATTTTGGATCTAGGGTTCTTATCCAGGTTTAGTTTTGGGAACTTGGGGATTAGGGTTTGTTTTAAGCAATTAAGTCAATTTTTTGCATCTAACCCTAATTGATTGTTTGTTTGAGATTCTTGGGTTGCTTTTGCTGTGAATTGACATCTAATTTTCAGAATTTTAGGTTTAAACCCTATTGGAGACAAGTGGTATTAAATTGGATCTGAGTGGTACTAGGGTTTATAATTAATTGAATTGATTGATTTGTGTTGCTAATTGTGTTTTGTGCAGCAAGTATGGGAGACAAAAGGCTGTTTGGATTGCATAGATCACTTTTTGTTTTAATTCACTCAAGTTATTGCTCTTAATTGTTTGTTCCTCAAGTAGGTCACGAGACAATTTGATCTTATTAGGCCTATTGGAGCTAGAAAAAGGCATAATCTTGTAAGATCATTAAGATAGTAGTGGATCGCCAATCCATAGTTTGAGTGCAAACACGAGAGCACCACAAAGGTAAAACACACACACTAGTGAGGAAAATTTTTTACCAACTTTTCTTTGTGTGTAGGTATAATGGGAGATCAAAATCAAGCCAATGATGTGGCTACCTCGTTGCAAGCTATCTTGCAACAATTAGGTACTATCACAACAAGATTAGATGCCTTGGAGGTTCGAAATCAACAAGAACCACCACCTCAACAAAGAGAGAACAATGCCGCACCAAACAATGTGCAAAGGGATCAACAACAACAACAAGCTCAACAAAGGCAAATTGCTAGGACAGTTGATCCTATGGAGAGATTGAGGCAACAAGAACTTGGAGGCCAAGCTTACAATGAAAACTTGCGGCCTAGGAGAGGAGAACAAAGAGATGAGCCTAAGGACAACATCAAGTACAAAATACCAAAGTTCAATGGGAGAGGGACACTTGCAGATTACTTGGATTGGGAGTCTAAATTGGACATGTACTTTGATTTTCATCCTTTTGCTGAGGCTAAGAAGGTACAAATTGCTATCCTTGAATTTGTTTAGAATGCTTTGAATTGGTATAATCAATTGGTGCAGTCAAGGAGAAGGAATTTGGAGAGGCCAATTGACACATGGGCCGAGTTGAAGAGTTCCATGAGAAAGAGGTTTGTTCCAAGCTTTTACATCAATTCTCTATACCAAAGCTTACAAACTTTGAGGCAAGGATCAAAGAGTGTAGATGAGTACTACTCCGAGATGATGTTGTTGATATCAAGGGCTGAAATTGAAGAAGCTCCACAAGCCACCATGGCTAGGTTTCTTGCGGGATTGAATAGGGAGATTCATGAGATTGTGGAGAAGAGGATTTTAGTGATGGAGATGATGAAGGAGGTTCTGCGCAAGAGGGAGATGATGATAGTGATGAGTTGGCTTCACTTAAGAATTTGGTTGCTAGGAGAGCCTTGAGTGCATATGTGAGAGATGATGTGCAAAATCAAAGAGAAAATTTGTTCCATATGAGGATGTATGCGAATGGAAAGCCTAGTAGTTTGATCATTGATGGTGGGAGTTGTTCAAACATAGCTAGTGTTTATTTAGTAAAGGAGTTGCAATTACCCACTTCCAAACACCCTAAACCCTATAGTTTAGGATGGATCAACGACATGGAGGAGATTAAAGTTAACAAACAAGTTTTAGTTTCTCTTTCTTTGGGCAGGTACAAAGAAGATGTCTTGTGTGATGTTTTGCCAATGCAAGCATGCCATGTGCTACTTGGTCGACCATGGCAATTTGACAACAAGGTGAAGCATGATGGTGAGTCCAACAAGTACACCTTTATGCATGGTAAGAGGCCTATTACT
>AWUE01018543.1:0-14436 GCA_001974825.2 Corchorus olitorius | reverse complement strand
CTTTTGAAAATTAATTGAAGTTTCTGAGGCTACCTGGGGGCAGGTAGGGGTACCCAGGGCCGGGCACCATCAGGAACGGCCTTAACACAAGTCTGAGGCTACCCGGGGGCGGGTAGGGGTACCCGGGGCCGGGTGACCCCCGGATTTATTTTTATTATTGCGTTTTTTTATTTATTTTTCCTAGTTGGACTTCGAATTAGGTTATGTTTTGCCTATATAAAGGCATCAACCCCCTCTTTGTATTCAAGTTGAGTTGATTAATAAAATTGAGGTTTTTACCCAAATTGATTATCTTAGCTTCTTTGTTCTAGTTTGAGCAAAACTTAGGGTTCTTCAATCTTGTAGAGTCCTAGCAAACAATTAAGTTGTGATACTTGATTGCTTGTGAATCTTGTGATCTTAGGTATTCAATTGCAAGTCTAATTGTAGGTCTAAGGCCGACGAAAGAAGAGGATTGCTTGGGTGAGATTGTCGACATACACATCTAGAGTTGAAAGTTGTTCAAGTTGATTCTTAACGGGTCTACAAGGGTGGATTTGAATCTTTACACAACTAGATTCGTATCAATTGGTAATCAGAGCATAGGTTGTCATCTTCAATCGGTAAATCTATCCTTCTATTCATCTATCATCAAGTTTTTCATCCATCTCATCCATCAAAGTTTTTCAAATTTTCAAGATCCAAAAATTCCGAAAATTCAAAAATTCATTGTGGTTTCATCTTAACTCGAATCGACTTGAAAATTCAGATTTGGAGTCCTCATACCTTGTAGTTTAATTGAAAAATATCAAAAAAATAAAAAATAAAATAAAAAAATTTCGACCAGAAACTTGTGAAATTTATTTTGGCTTCGTTTGAGCTCGAAAAGCTTTGAAATTTGAGATCTAGACTTCTTTTAGTGTGGTCTTTTTGGGAAAAATACTGAAAAAAAAATCAAAAAATTCTGTAGTGTTTGCTGCAATTTTAGATCTAGGGTTCTTATCCAGGTTTAGTTTTGGGAATTTGGGGATTAGGGTTTGTTTTAAGCAATTAAGTCAATTGTTTGCATCTAACCCTAATTGATTGTTTGTTTGAGATTCTTGGGTTGCTTTTGCTGTGAATTGAGATCTAATTTTAAGAATTTCAGGTTTAAACCCTATTGGAGACAAGTGGTACTAGGGTTTATGATTAATTGAATTGATTGAATTGTGTTGCTAATTGTGTTTTGTGCAGCAAGTTTGGGAGACAAAAGGCTGTTTGGATTGCATAGATCACTTTTTGTTTTGATTCACTCAAGTTATTGCTCTTAATTGTTTGTTCCTCAAGTAGGTCACGAGACAATTTGCTCTTATTAGGCCTATTGGAGCTAGAAAAAGGCATAATCTTGTGAGATCATTAAGATAGTAGTGGATCGCCAATCCATAGTTTGAGTGCAAACACGAGAGCACCACAAAGGTAAAACACACACACTAGTGAGGAAATTTTTATTACTAACTTTTCTTTGTGTGTAGGTACAATGGGAGATCAAAATCAAGCCAATGATGTGGCTACCTCGTTGCAAGCTATCTTGCAACAATTAGGCACTATAACAACAAGATTAGATGCCTTGGAGGTTCGAAATCAACAAGAACCACAACCTCAACAAAGAGAGAACAATGCCACACCAAATAATGAGCAAAGGGATCAACCGCAACAACAAGCTCAGCAAAGGCAAATTGCTAGGAGAGTTGATCCTATGGAGAGATTGAGGCAACAAGAACTAGGAGGCCAAGCTTACAATGAAAATTTGCGGCCTAGGAGAGGAGAACAAAGAGATGAGTCTAAGGACAACATCAAGTACAAAATACCAAAGTTCAATGGGAGAGGGACACCTGCGGATTCCTTGGAGTGGGAGTCGAAAATTGGACATCGTACTTTGATTATCATCCTTTTGCCGTAGGCTAAGAAGGTACAAATTGCTATCCTTGAATTTGTTGAGAATGCTTTGAATTGGTATAATCAATTGGTGCAGTCAAGGAGAAGGAATTTGGAGAGGCCAATTGACACATGGGCCGAATTGAAGAGTTGCATGAGGAAAAGATTTGTTCCAAGCTTCTACATCAATTCTCTATACCAAAGCTTACAAACTTTGAGGCAAGGATCAAAGAGTGTAGATGAGTACTACTCCGAGATGATGTTGTTGATATCAAGGGCTGAAATTGAAGAAGCTCCACAAGCCACCATGGCTAGGTTTCTTGCGGGCTTGAATAGGGAGATTCATGACATTGTGGAGATGCAACAACACTATGATGTGGAGGAGTTGTTACAACAAGCATTGAAGGCCGAGGGGCAAATCAAAAGGAGTGGCGCAACAAAGAGAGGATTTTCATCGTCAAACTCATGGAAAACTCCAATCAAGAAAGATGAGAAAACTCAAAGTAAGGAGGTGGCGCAAAAGGAGTTAGTTACACCTAAATCCGATTCTAAATCTTCATCTTCTTCCAGTTCTAACTCTAAATCTCACCTTAAGTGTTTCAAGTGTCAAGGTTATGGTCATTATGCTAAGGATTGTGTTAACAAAAAGGTGATGTATCTTAATGATCATGGTGAAATTGTGAGTGAAGAGGAGGATTTTAGTGATGGAGATGATGAAAGAGGTTCTGCGCAAGAGGGAGATGATGGTGATGAGTTAGCTTCACTTAAGAATTTGGTTGCTATGAGAGCCTTGAGTGCATATGTGAAAGATGATGTGCAAAATCAAAGAGAAAACTTGTTCCATATGAGGATGTATGCGAATGGAAAGCCTAGTAGTTTGATCATTGATGGTGGGAGTTGTACAAACATAGCTAGTGTTTATTTAGTGAAGGAGTTGCAATTACCCACTACCAAACACCCTAAACCCTATAGTTTAGGATGGATCAACGATAAGGAGGAGATTAAAGTTAACAAACAAGTTTTAGTTTCTCTTTCTTTGGGCAGGTACAAAGAAGATGTCATGTGTGATGTTTTGCCAATGCAAGCATGCCATGTGCTACTTGGTCGACCATGGCAATTTGACAACAAGGTTAAGCATGATGGAGAATCCAACAAGTACACCTTTATGCATGGTAAGAGGCCTATTACTTTAATTCCTTTATCACCTTAAGAAGCTTTAAAAGATCAACTTAAATTGAAAGAGGATTTTTCTAAGTTAGAGGATGAATTTAAGGCTAACAAAAGGCTAAGCATGATAGTTCTAGTGATTGCGTTGGAAATACATCAATTGTGCAAGCTAGTTCTAAGAGTGAGATTAAGAGTTCTTTGAAAGATAATTCTGTTTTATTCTTACTTTTGCTTTAAAATACACTTGTGAGCACTAACAACTTGGATGGAGAACTTCCAAGCAAAATTGTTTCTCTTTTGGATGAGTTTGAAGATTTGTTTCCTGAGGAGATTCCTAGTGGTTTACCACCAATTAGGGGGATTGAACATCAAATTGACTTCATCCCTGGGGCGCAAATTCAAATAAGCCATCTTTTAGGACAAATCCTGATGAAACAAAGGAGTTGGAGAAATAAGTTGGAGAGTTGCTAGAAAAGGGTTACGTGCGCGAGAGTCTTTTTCCATGTGCAGTTCTAGTTTTGCTTGTTCCTAAGAAGGATGGAACTTGCAGAACGTGTGTTGATTGTAGGGCAATAAACAACATAACAGTTAAGTATCGTCACCCTATTCCTAGATTAGATGATATGCTTGTTGAATTGCATGGTTCTTGCTTATTTTCAAAGATTGATCTTAAGAGTGGATATCATCAAATTCGTGTGAAAGAGGGTGATGAATGGAAAACTGCTTTTAAAACTAAGTTAGGATTGTATGAATGGTTAGTTATGCCTTTTGGATTAACTAATGCACCTAGTACTTTCATGAGGTTAATGAATCATGTTTTAAGAGCTTATATTGGAAAGTTTGTTGTTGTTTATTTTGATGATATACTTGTGTATAGCCGCAACTTAGAGGACCATATTGAGCATTTGAGATGTGTTTTAGATGTACTTAGGGTTGAGAAGTTGTATGCTAACCTTAAGAAGTGCTCTTTTTGCATAAACAAGCTTGTTTTTCTTGGTTTTGTTGTTTCTGCGCAAGGTATACATGTTGATGAGGAGAAGATCAAAGCCATCAAAGATTGGCCAACACCCACCAACGTTGGTCAAGTGAGATCCTTCCATGGCTTAGCTGGGTTCTATAGGAGGTTTGTTAAGGACTTTAGTACCTTAGCCGCCCCTTTTACTAGTGTGATGAAAAAGAATGCACCATTCAAGTGCGGAAAAGAGCAACAAGAAGCATTTGAGACCTTGAAGGACAAACTCACTAATGCTCCTTTGCTTGTTTTACCTAACTTTAACAATACTTTTGAGATTGAATGTGATGCCTCAGGTGTAGGTACTGGCGCGGTTCTTATGCAAGGAGGGAAACCAGTGGCATATTTTAGTGAGAAGTTGAATGGGGCTGCGTTGAATTATCCTACCTATGATAAGGGGTTGTATGCTCTTGTTAGGGCATTACAAACATGGCAGCATTATTTATGGCCTAAGGAGTTTGTGATTCACACGGATCATGAGAGCTTGAAGTACTTAAAGGGCCAACAAAAGCTGAATAAGAGGCATGCTAAATGGATTGAATTCATTGAATTCTTTCCATATGTGGTGCGCTACAAGAAAGGTAAGGAGAATGTTGTAGCCGATGCTTTATCAAGGAGGTATGTTTTACTTTCCATGCTGGATTCTAAGTTTCTTGGATTTGAGTTTATTAAGGAATTATATGCTAGTGATGCTTACTTTAGTGATGTGTTTAAAGCATGTGAGAATTCTGGATTTGGGAAGTATTATAAGCATGATGGATTTTTGTTTAAAGAATCTAGATTGTGTATAACTGCTTGTTCTCTGCGTTTTGTGCTAGTGAGGGAATCGCATGAGGGAGGTTTAATGGGTCATTTTGGTATTGATAGAACCTATGAGATTTTGCATGAACACTTCTTTTGGCCTAAGATGCGAAATGATGTAGGGAAGCATGTTTCTAGTTTCATTACTTATTTGCAAGCTAAATCTACATCTAAACCTCATGGATTGTATACTCCTTTGCCTATTCCTCATGAACCATGGACTCATATTAGCATGGATTTTGTGTTAGGATTGTCTCGTTCTAGGAAAGGTAAAGATTCTATCTTTGTGGTTGTTGATAGGTTTTCTAAGATGACACACTTCATTGCATGCACTCAGACTGATGATGCCATTAATATAGCTAATTTGTTCTTTAAAGAGATTGTTAGACTACATGGAATGCGTAGGACGATTGTGAGTGATAGAGATGCTAAGTTTTTAAGTCACTTTTGGAGAACTTTGTGGGCTAAGTTAGGTACTACGTTGTTATTTTCAACTACTTGTCATCCTCAAACTGATGGTCAAACTGAAGTAGTTAATAGGACTTTGTCAACCTTACTCAGAACATTGATTAAAAAGAACTTAAAAACTTGGGAAGATTGTTTGTCTCATGTTGAATTTGCATACAATAGAAGCATACATAGTACAACTGGATTTTCACCTTTTGAATGTGTGTATGGCTTTAATCCTTTAACTCCATTGGATTTGTTGAGTTTACCTTTGAGCGTGCAAATTGACATGGATGGGCAACGCAAGGCAGAATATGTTAGGGATCTTCATGCAAAGGTTAGAGCTCAAATTGAGAAGAAAACACAACATTACATGAAAAATGCTAACAAGGGTGTAGACACTTCATTTTTGCTCCCTTTTCTTTTTAGTTTGGCGATATTCAAATAAGATTCCCATTTTAATTTTTAGTCTTTCATGCCTTGTCCATTTCTTGAATCCTCCTTTATTTTTCTTGGGCTAGAAATCAAGTTCATTTGGGCTTTGAATTGGGACTTCTTTTCTTTTATTGAATATGAGTTACTTCTTTTAAGTTTGTATGGGCCTGGGTAAAATAATCACTTTTGATTGGTCCTTGAAGCTATGGGTTAGCTCTTTTCTTTCTCTTTAAATTAAGCCCATTTGCATTTTGTTGGCTGGCCTTGAAAACCCAAAGGATTTGGAAGAGATTAAAACTTGCAAAGTAAAGAAGAATCGTTCTGTTCCCAACAATAATAGTTTTACATTTACAAAAATAGCCAAGGTACATTTCGTTTTGGGGTTATAATGTCACGCGGGATCCCTTGGAAACTCCAAAATTTGTTTTCTTGCCCAAAGCAATCTGCAAAATAGAAGGACATAAATCAACAACAATTAAGGATTTTGCAGTGAATTAGCAGAATAGAACACAAACAGCCAAATGAAAAGAATTGCTTAAACAAGCCTTGGAGACCAAGTTTTGGTCAGGTCAGAGCTTGTCCCCAAGTTATGCTAGCTGCAAGCAGGAATATGGGAGTTACAATGTACTGCTTGATGAACCCCACGGATCAGCATACTGAACCAAGTTAGCAAGTACAGAAGGCAATTAAGGAGAGGACACATTTAAGAGAATGGGCATGCACCTAGCAAATTGAAACAACAACCAAGTGTGCCAGTCACAAGGAAAACACATGGGAACACAAGCACATAGTGAATCAGGGTTGAAAGAAGTTCCATGGTAACAGAAGAAGTGCCAGGTTGTTTGAACATCAAGGACAGTATACACAGCATACATGACACATCACTTACTCTCAACAAATCAAAAGTTCATAAAATGCCACATCAACAACAAGTAAGCCAAGGGGACAATTCAAGAGATGCTAAAAGCTTCAAACCCGAACCATTGGATCAACAAGAACCCATCAATGCCAACCATCAAAATGAAAACCACCATGGTATAAAAGCTAAAGTAGCTAGAAAAACAGGGGATCCCGAAAAAAAAAAAGAAGCACAAAAACCCTTGTTTTTTTCCTTTCCTAGTATTTTTTAGTAACCAAAACACCACAAAAAGGGGGAATTTTCTATTGCTTTTCCTTACTTTAGCAGCATCACCAGAGAAAAAACCAATGAAAAAAAGATTTCTTCATTTTTCTTTTAGGCAGCATTAACAATTCATAAAAAAAAATACAAAAAAGGGGGTTTCTTGTTCCTAGCATTAAACAAGATCACAAAAGGGTTTTAGTTTTTTTTACCTTCTCTGTTTCCTTCACCCGTTTTCGGTTCTCCCATAACGCCCTTCCTAGATCTCCTTCCAAAACACAAAGGAAAACCGTAGGTTAGAAAGTTGAAAGGTTTCAAAGTTCAAAGTCGTCAGATTTGGAAAGTAAGACCGTGAAGAGGGAGAGTAAAGCAAGGGGAATACTATACCTCGAGACTAGCTTCATCAGATAGTCAGCTCCGGCGGATCTGAGGGTGGATTTTCAATTCGGATTAGCGTGTTCGAAGGATTTCGGGGTAGTTTTTGGAAAGACTAATACCAGATCTGGAGAGGCGAGGCCTGTGCAAGTGGATCTGCACTTCATCGGCATTAAAAGACACTCCGGCAAAGGCGACGACGGCGGCGCACGGTGACTGGTACGGAGGAGCGATTTCCAGTAGTAGGAGGGAAGGAGGCCACGGTTGAGGTAGTTTTGGTTCTTAAAGCTTAAGTCCGAAATGTTTGGTATTTATATTGATGTGGAATTTTTGTGGCTTTGCTTATTTAAATTGTCATCTTCATTAGTTGTTCATGTGGGTCCTTTCTATATTATGTCCATGGTCTCTTGGTTTCTGTGATAATGTAATTTAGCACGTAGCAGATAGATTTAAGGTTGACTTGGTTTTAGATTAAGGAATAAAAGGGAAATGCCTTGGTAAAGGATTCTTAGGATAAATTAGAAATTATAATAATAATAATTAAATTCATGTCCGGTTTGTTAGTTAGTAATTGCGTTGAAAAGGAAGTATCTTTTGTTTGAATGGTTTAGATATTAAGGAAAATGATTTGAGATTAGAGAATAAAATGTTAACGTTTTAACTTTTAATTGCAAATTAAATTAGAATTTTAGAGTTAGACTTTAGCTGGGGTCTTTTAATTCATGGATAAAAAAAAATGGATAACTTTGGAAGCAAAAGTTATACTGTTTTAGGATGATAGAATACAATAGATAGGTTATTTTGAAAAGATTAAAATTAAAAAATCAGAAAAAAAAAGTGAAAGAAAAACTGAAAAAAGAGCTAGAAAAATGGCCTAGGATTAAGGAAATTTTTGAATTTGGAAATTTAAAGAATTGGATGGACTTTAGAAATTGATAAGCTAGTAATCAAATTCGTTCTCCTTGATTTACGGATGAAATGTTGGTAATAGTGATAAAAGGTTTAGCTTAGTAATTAAGTAGGTTAATTTGAAAAAATGGGTTGACTTTAGGTAAATTAGTAATTTAGGAAAATAAAATTACACTTTAGTGATGTAGAAGTTGTAATTTAGGTTTGGGCAAATTCGTTTGGGCTTTAGCTTACCCTTTGAGCCCTGTACTTAATTAGCAGCTTGGGTTTGTCTATATATATATGTGGGCTTGGGTAACATTTGGGCTTAAGGGCTTAATTGTTTTAATCCAATATAGGTATAATTAAATCAACTTGGACTTAGTAATTAAATAGGTCTCATATGCATCATATTTACATTATGCCTCTTTAAATTATTATTGTGCCATGTCATTTGAGTTTAATAAATATGATCCGATGATGGAACGATTAATTGGAACTTAGACAACCTTTGTCGGTCTCAATTCATCCTTTCTAGGCTTGGAATTTCGGGATGAGGGTCTTAGCCAGTATGAGTGGCGGGTGCTCGGAAGGAATTCCTCGTATAATTATTCGGTAAAAAATTGCATTTAACCGGTAAACATGCATCACTTGCATTCATACATCTAGGGTTTAGACTTAGTAATTTCAATTAATAGTTAAAGAAAATAAAAAAAAATTAAAGTTGAAAGTAAAGTACAACAAAAACTATTTTCTTCAAAATTAAAAAGAGTTTGTGCTTGAAAATTGTTCTCTTTTAGTTTTCAAAGATAAAAATTCAAAAGGAGAAAAAGAATGTGATATTTCAAAATTAATAAAAAGGTTTTCAAAATTAATCAAAAATCAGGTTTTCAAAATTTCCAATTCAAAGATTTAAAATTAGGGAAAGATCCCACCATATTTCTCAAGTTTTTAATTTAGGGAAAGATCCCATCATCCAGTAGTTTTTCAAAAGTTAAATTTTAATTTTGGGAAAGATTCCATTTAGTCTTTTTCAAGCTTTCAATTAGGATAAAGATCCCATCCAAGATTTTAAAGTTAAGTCGTTTTAATGGTAAGTTTTAAAGAAAATCCTCTCATGAGGAACCCAAAAAGAGAACAAAACAATAAACGGGTTCAATTCCCGACATTCCTATTTCAAAATCCAAAATCCGACTTTACTTGTTTATTTACTTAATTTCAAAGATCAATAAAAGAGTTTAATGGTGTGAAAAATTTTTAAGAATAGAAACAACCAATATTAGAAGCCCATAGTTAACTTTAGATTAGTCAGTGCCGTCTTTTGACGGGCGTCGTGGGGGTGCTAATCCTTCCCCACGTGTACCCGACTCCCGGACCATAGAATCTCTGGTTAGAAGACCGTTTTATTAGGTTTAGTGTTGCCCTTTGCCAAGCTTAGGTTAATATTAGACTTAATAATCTGATAGGTGACTAATCACACCTAGGTTAAAAAAGATTAGTGGCGACTCCATAATTAGAAACAGTAGTTTCCCCCATTTCTTAAAGTCGTTGAACGGTAGGTTTCGGACCCCCCGGACCCGGACGTTGCGACAAAGGGGCGCAAAGAAGTCATCTTTGAACCTGGGATTGGGTTTGGTTGCATCTAAGGAAGGAAAGGTTCCCTGAGAAGAGGAAGTCTAAGCTCTTACCCCGTGGAGATGGTCCATTCCAAGTTTTGGAGAGGATCAACAACAATGCATACAAGCTAGATCTTCCTAGTGAATATGGTAATGTAAGTGCTACTTTTAATGTCTCGGACTTATCCTTGTTTGATAATGATGCAGATTTGAGGACAAATCCTTTTCAATGGAGAGGGGATGATGTGCCAAGGACTCATCATGTTCATGAAGAACTCAATGGAGATCATGGAGAAGAAGAGCACATGCGGCGAGGAGGCTTAGAGAGGCTTGAAGATGCTAGGGATGCACACAAAGAAGTTTCAAGCTCATTGGAGTTGCCTAAGGTGCCTTTTGATCCATTAAAGATACCATTAGGTCCAATGACAAGAGAAAGAGCCTAGAGATTCAAGGATACATTAATGGGCATTGTTCGATCTCATCTTGAAGATATGAAGTCCCTTGAAGTTCAATTGAAGACATTTGGAGATTATTTGAGCAAGGAAACAGCACCCAAAGACAAGCTCATCACTTTTCTTGCTTTTGAAACTTAATTGAAGTTTTTGAGGCTACCCGGGGGCGGGTAGGGGTACCCAGGGCCGGGCACTATCAAGAACGGCCTTAACACAAGTCTGAGGCTACCCGGGGGCGGGTAGGGGTACCCGGGGCTGGGTGACCCCCGGATTTATTTTTATTATTACGTTTTTTTATTTATTTTTCCTAGTTGGACTTGGAATTAGGTTATGTTTTGCCTATATAAAGGCATCAACCCCCTCTTTGTATTCAAGTTGAGTTGATTAATAAAATTGAGGTTTTTACCCAAATTGATTATCTTAGCTTCTTTGTTCTAGTTTGAGCAAAACTTAGGGTTCTTCAATCTTGTAGAGTCCTAGCAAACAATTAAGTTGTGATATTTGATTGCTTGTGAATCTTGTGATCTTAGGTGTTCAATTGCAGGTCCAATTGGAGGTCTAAGGCCGACGAAAGAAGAGGATAGCTTGGATGAGATTGTCGACATACACATCTAGAGTTGAAAGTTGTTCAAGTTGATTCTTGGCGGGTCACAAGGGTGGATTTGAATCTTTACACAACTAGATTCGTATCAATTGGTAACCAGAGCATAGGTTGTCATCTTCAATTGGTAAATCTATCCTTCTATTCATCTATCATCAAGTTTTTCATCCATCTCATCCATCAAAGTTTTTCAAATTTTCAAGATCCAAAAATTCCGAAAATTCAAAAATTCATTGTGGTTTCATCTTAACTCGAATCGACTTGAAAATTCAGATTTGGAGTCCTCATACCTTGTAGTTTAATTGAAAAATATCAAAAAATAAAAAAAAGATAAAAAAAATTTCGACCAGAAACTTGTGAAATTTATTCTAGCTTCGTTTGAGCTCGGAAAACTTTGAAATTTGAGATCTAGACTTCTTTTAGTGTGATCTTTCTGGGAAAAATACTGAAAAAAAATCAAAAAAATCTGTAGTGTTTGCCGCAATTTTGGATCTAAGGTTCTTATCCAGGTTTAGTTTTGGGAATTTGGGGATTAGGGTTTGTTTTAAGCAATTAAGTCAATTGTTTGCATCTAACCCTAATTGATTGTTTGTTTGAGATTCTTGGGTTGCTTTTATTGTGAATTGAGATCTAATTTTAAGAATTTCAGGTTTAAACCCTATTGGAGACAAGTGGTACTAAATTGGATCTAAGTGGTACTAGGGTTTATAATTAATTGAATTGATTGAATTGTGTTGCTAATTGTGTTTTGTGCAGCAAGTTTGGGAGACAAAAGGCTGTTTGGATTGCATAGATCACTTGTTGTTTTGATTCACTCAAGTTATTGCTCTTAATTGTTTGTTCCTCAAGTAGGTCACGAGACAATTTGCTCTTATTAGGCCTATTGAAGCTAGAAAAAGGCATAATCTTGTCAGATAATTAAGAGAGTAGTGGATCGCCAATCCATAGGTTGAGTGCAAACACGAGAGCACCACAAAGGTAAAACACACACACTAGTGAGGAAATTTTTATTACTAACTTTTCTTTGTGTGTAGGTACAATGGGAGATCAAAATCAAGACAATAATGTGGCTACCTCGTTGCAAGCTATCTTGCAACAATTAGACACTATAACAACAAGATTAGATGCCTTGGAGGTTCGAAATCAACAAGAACCACAACCTCAACAAAGAGAGAACAATGCCACACCAAATAATGAGCAAAGGGATCAACCACAACAACAAGCTCAACAAAGGCAAATTGCTAGGAGAGTTGATCCTATGGAGAGATTGTGGCAACAAGAACTTGGTGGCCAAGCTTACAATGAAATTTTACGTCCTAGGAGAGGAGAACAAGAGATGAGTCTAAGGACAACATCAAGTACAAAATACCAAAGTTCAATGGGAGAGGGACACATGCGGATTACTTGGAGTGGGAGTCAAAATTGGACATGTACTTTGATTATCATCCTTTTGCCGAGGCTAAGAAGGTACAAATTGCTATCCTTGAATTTGTTGAGAATGTTTTGAATTGGTATAATCAATTGGTGCAGTCAAGGGGAAGGAATTTGGAGAGGCCAATTGACACATGGGCCGAATTTAAGAGTTGCATGAGGAAAAGATTTGTTCCAAGATTCTACATCAATTCTCTATACCAAAGCTTACAAACTTTGAGGCAAGGATCAAAGAGTGTAGATGAGTACTACTCCGAGATGATGTTGTTGATATCAAGGGCTGAAATTGAAGAAGCTCCACAAGCCACCATGGCTAGGTTTCTGCGGGCTTGAATAGGGAGATTCATGACATTGTGGAGATGCAACAACACTATGATGTGGAGGAGTTGCTACAACATGCATTGAAGGCCGAGGGGCAAATCAAAAGGAGTGGCGCAACAAAGAGAGGATTTTCATCATCAAACTCTTGGAAAACTCCAATCAAGAAAGATGAGAAAACTCAAAGTAAGGAGGTGGCGCAAAAGGGGTTAGTTACACCTAAATCCGATTCTAAATCTTCATCTTCTTCTAGTTCTAACTCTAAATCTCACCTTAAGTGTTTCAAGTGACAAGGTTATGGTCATTATGCTAAGGATTGTGTTAACAAAAAGGTGATGTATCTTAATGATCATGGTGAAATTGTGAGTGAAGAGGAGGATTTTAGTGATGGAGATGATGAAAGAGGTTCTGCGCAAGAGGGAGATGATGATGGTGATGAGTTAGCTTCACTTAAGAATTTGGTTGCTAGGAGAGCCTTGAGTGCATATGTGAAAGATGATGTGCAAAATCAAAGAGAAAACTTGTTCCATATGAGGATGTATGCGAATGGAAAGCCTAGTAGTTTGATCATTGATGGTGGGAGTTGTACAAACATAGCTAGTGTTTATTTAGTGAAGGAGTTGCAATTACCCACTACCACCCTAAACCCTATAGTTTAGGATGGATCAACGACAAGGAGGAGATTAAAGTTAACAAACAAGTTTTAGTTTCTCTTTCTTTGGGCAGGTACAAAGAAGATGTCTTGTGTGATGTTTTGCCAATGCAAGCATGCCATGTGCTACTTGGTCGACCATGGCAATTTGACAACAAGGTGAAGCATGATGGAGAATCCAACAAGTACACCTTTATGCATGGTAAGAGGCCTATTACTTTAATTCCTTTATCACCTCAAGAAGCTTTAAAAGATCAACTTAAATTGAAAGAGGATTTTTCTAAGTTAGAGGATGAATTTAAGGCTAAACAAAAGGCTAAGCATGATAGTTCTAGTGATTGCGTTGGAAATACATCAATTGTGCAAGCTAGTTCTAAGAAAGTTGTTAAAGAGTGTATGTTAGCTTCTAAGAGTGAGATTAAGAGTGCTTTGAAAAATAATTATGTTTTATTCTTACTTTTGCTTTAAAATACACTTTTGAGCACTAACAACTTGGATGGAGAACTTCCAAGCAAAATTGTTTCTCTTTTGGATGAGTTTGCATATTTGTTTCCTGAGGAGATTCCTAGTGGTTTACCACCAATTAGGGGGATTGAACATCAAATTGACTTCATCCCTGGGGCGCAAATTCAAATAAGCCAGCTTATAGGACAAATCCAGATGAAACAAAGGAGTTGGAGAAACAAGTTGGAGAGTTGCTAGAAAAGGGTTACGTGCGCGAGAGTCTTTCTCCATGTGCAGTTCCAGTTTTGCTTGTTCCTAAGAAGGATGGAACTTGGAGAATGTGTGTTGATTGTAGGGCAATAAACAACATAACAGTTAAGTATCGTCACCTTATTCCTAGATTAGATGATATGCTTGATGAATTGCATGGTTCTTGCTTATTTTCAGAGATTGATCTTAAGAGTGGATATCATCAAATTCGCATGAAAGAGGGTGATGAATGGAAAACTGCTTTTAAAACTAAGTTAGGATTGTATGAATGGTTAGTTATGCCTTTTGGATTAACTAATGCACCTAGTACTTTCATGAGGTTAATGAATCATGTTTTAAGAGCTTATATTGGAAAGTTTGTTGTTGTTTATTTTGATGATATACTTGTGTATAGCCGCAACTTAGAGGACCATATTGAGCATTTGAGATGTGTTTTAGATGTACTTAGGGTTGAGAAGTTGTATGCTAATCTTAAGAAGTGCTCTTTTTGCATAAACAAGCTTGTTTTTCTTGG
>AWUE01018542.1:0-55546 GCA_001974825.2 Corchorus olitorius | reverse complement strand
ATCAAATTGACTTCATCCCTGGGGCGCAAATTCAAATAAGCCAGCTTATAGGACAAATCCAGATGAAACAAAGGAGTTGGAGAAACAAGTTGGAGAGTTGCTAGAAAAGGGTTACGTGCGCGAGAGTCTTTCTCCATGTGCAGTTCCAGTTTTGCTTGTTCCTAAGAAGGATGGAACTTGGAGAATGTGTGTTGATTGTAGGGCAATAAACAACATAACAGTTAAGTATCGTCACCTTATTCCTAGATTAGATGATATGCTTGATGAATTGCATGGTTCTTGCTTATTTTCAAAGATTGATCTTAAGAGTGGATATCATCAAATTCGCATGAAAGAGGGTGATGAATGGAAAACTGCTTTTAAAACTAAGTTAGGATTGTATGAATGGTTAGTTATGCCTTTTGGATTAACTAATGCACCTAGTACTTTCATGAGGTTAATGAATTATGTTTTAAGAGCTTATATTGGAAAGTTTGTTGTTGTTTATTTTGATGATATACTTGTGTATAGCCGCAACTTAGAGGACCATATTGAGCATTTGAGATGTGTTTTAGATGTACTTAGGGTTGAGAAGTTGTATGCTAATCTTAAGAAGTGCTCTTTTTGCACAAACAAGCTTGTTTTTCTTGGTTTTGTGGTTTCTGCGCAAGGTATACATGTTGATGAGGAGAAGATCAAAGCCATCAAGTGGGGAATAGAGCAACAAGAAGCATTTGAGACCTTGAAGGACAAACTAACTAATGCTCCTTTGCTTGTTTTACCTAACTTTAACAATACTTTTGAGATTGAATGTGATGCCTCAGGTGTAGGTACTGGCGCGGTTCTTATGCAAGGAGGGAAACCCGTGGCATATTTTAGTGAGAAGTTGAATGGGGCTGTGTTGAATTATCCTACCTATGATAAGGAGTTCTATGCTCTTATTAGGGCATTACAAACATGGCAGCATTATTTGTGGCCTAAGTAGTTTGTGATTCACACGGATCATGAGAGCTTGAAGTACTTAAAGGGCCAACAAAAGCTGAATAAGAGGCATGCTAAATTGATTGAATTTATTGAATCCTTTCCATATGTAGTGCGCTACAAGAAAGGTAAGGAGAATGTTGTAGCCGATGCTTTATCAAGGAGGTATGTTTTACTTTCCATGCTGGATTCTAAGTTTCTTGGATTTGAGTTTATTAAGGAATTATATGCTAGTGATGCTTACTTTAGTGATGTGTTTAAACCATGTGAGAATTCTGGATTTGGGAAGTATTATAAGCATGATGGATTTTTGTTTAAAGAATCTAGATTCTGCTTGTTCTCTGCGTTTTGTGCTAGTGAGGGAATCGCATGAGGGAGGTTTAATGGTTCATTTTGGTGTTGATAGAACCTATGAGATTTTGCATGAACACTACTTTTGGCATAAGATGCGATATGATGTAGGGAAGCATGTTTCTAGTTGCATTACTTGTTTGCAAGCTAAATCTACATCTAAACCTCATGGATTGTATACTCCTTTGCCTATTCCTCATGAACCATGGACTCATATTAGCATGGATTTTGTGTTAGGATTGCCTCATTCTAGGAGAGGTAAAGATTCTATCTTTGTGGTTGTTGATAGGTTTTCTAAGATGACACACTTCATTGCATGCACTCAGACTGATGATGCCATTAATATAGCTAATTTGTTCTTTAAAGAGATTGTTAGACTACATGGAATGCCTAGGACGATTGTGAGTGATAGAGATGCTAAGTTTTTAAGTCACTTTTGGAGAACTTTGTGGGCTAAGTTAGGTACTAAGTTGTTATTTTCAACTACTTGTCATCCTCAAACTGGTGGTCAAACCGAAGTAGTTAATAGGACTTTGTCAACCTTACTCAGAACATTGATTAAAAAGAACTTAAAAACTTGGGAAGATTGTTTGCCTCATGTTGAATTTGCATACAATAGAAGCATACATAGTACAACTGGATTTTCACCTTTTGAATGTGTGTATGGCTTTAATCCTTTAACTCCATTGGATTTGTTGAGTTTACCTTTGAGTGTGCAAGTTGACATGGATGGGCAACGCAAGGCAGAATATGTTAGGGATCTTCATGCAAAGGTTAGAGCTCAAATTGAGAAGAAAACACAACATTACATGAAGAATGCTAACAAGGGGCGCAAAGAAGTCATCTTTGAACCTGGGGATTGGGTTTGGTTGCATCTAAGGAAGGAAAGGTTCCCTGAGAAGAGGAAGTCTAAGCTCTTACCCCGTGGAGATGGTCCATTCCAAGTTTTGGAGAGGATCAACAACAATGCATACAAGCTAGATCTTCCTAGTGAATATGGTAATGTAAGTGCTACTTTTAATGTCTCGGACTTATCCTTGTTTGATAATGATGCAGATTTGAGGACAAATCCTTTTCAAGGGAGAGGGGATGATGCGCCAAGGACTCATCATGTTCATGAAGAACTCAATGGAGATCATTGAGAAGAAGAGCACATGCGGCGAGGACATGAAGTTTCAAGCTCATTGGAGTTGCCTAAGGTGCCTTTTGATCCATTAAAGATACCATTAGGTCCAATGACAAGAGCAAGAGCCAAGAGATTCAAGGATACATTAATGGGCATTGTTCGATCTCATCTTGAAGATATGAAGTCCCTTGAAGTTCAATTGAAGACATTTGGAGATGATTTGAGCAAGGAAACACCACCCAAAGACAAGCTCATCATTTTTCTTGCTTTTGAAACTTAATTGAAGTTTCTGAGGCTACCCGGGGGCGGGTAGGGGTACCCGGGGCCGGGCACCATCAGGAACGGCCTTAACACAAGTCTGAGGCTACCCGGGGGCGGGTAGGGGTAACCGGGGCTGGGTGACCCCCGGATTTATTTTTATTATTGCGTTTTTTTTTATTTATTTTCCTAGTTGGACTTGGAATTAGGTTATGTTTTGCCTATATAAAGGCATCAACCCCCTCTTTGTATTCAAGTTGAGTTGATTAATAAAATTGAGGTTTTTACCCAAATTGATTATCTTAGATTCTTTGTTCTAGTTTGAGTAAAACTTAGGGTTCTTCAATCTTGTAGAATCCTAGCAAACAATTAAGTTGTGATACTTGATTGCTTGTGAATCTTGTGATCTTAGGTGTTCAATTGCAGGTCTAATTGGAGGTCTAATGTCGACGAAAGAAGAGGATTGCTTGGGTGAGATTGTCGACATACACATCTAGAGTTGAAAGTTGTTCAAGTTGATTCTTGGCGGGTCACAAGGGTGGATTTGAATCTTTACACAACTAGATTCGTATCAAAAGTCATTATCCGCTCTACAATCTTATTTGAAGTTGGCAAAAGAGATAAAGGTTAGAAGTGTCCCTTCTGTGTGTCATATTACGCTCATCCTCACGGGTTTGGCTTTATACAAGTTAGCTTTCTCACTTCTATATGTTGAGTTTTGGTTAGACTCTAAAGTTTCCCAAATTGCCCTTACTGACGCCCACTCTAGGCTAGTAAGGCCCCCGATTCTCACCCATTATAGGCTCATTGAAAAGGGTTCAATCTGGGTGGAGGCATTTCACATAACCCATACGGGAATCTTAATTGACCCCATGAAGGTTAGCTAATCTGCCCCCAAGCTTAAGGCTATAAAATTCAAGCTCCGGGTTCGAGCTGATGCATGCAATGCAAAAAGTGATGTGGTGCAGAAGGGACATACAAACCTTTACCATTACCGACATACTAAACCAAAACCCCCCAACCTAACCCGAAACTAGCAGCTGACCACCAATCAATCACAACACGAAAACACGGTTAAGCAATAAAAGCAAGTAATAAGCAACAATAAACACTGAAAATGCAACACAATCAAAGAAAAGGACAAAATGCAACCAATTATTATTAAGACCTTAGATCTTGTTAAACTAAATGAGGCCTGACTCTTTAAAATCCCCAGCGTAGTCGTCAAGCTGTCGAAACGTTCGGGTCCGGGGAACCCTATCGAAACGACGTTGGAAAAAATGGAGTCGCCACTAATCTTTTTTAAGGTGTGATTAGCCACCTAAAGGTCACTTAAGCTAAGTAAAGTCCATAGCTCGGCAACGGACCCACTACACCTAAGGTCCAGTCTTTGTAACCTAAATCTAGGTTCGGGAGTCAATTACGCCCAGGGAAGGATCAGCACCCCTGAAGCGCCCGTCAAGTGACGGTACCTCTTAATCTAACTGGATCTAATGGGTCGAAAAGAAAAATTGATTGCTTTTAATCCTAATCTTGATTATTATTAAAAAAGGTTATAAAAAGAAAATAAAATCATTTTTGAAACCAATGTCGAGAATTCGAAGAATATAATCGAACATCGTCGATCAATTCTGCCTCGATTCTCTTTCACTTTTTGTTCTCTTGTTGAGTCTTCCGCATTGGGAAGTAGTTTTGAAAATGCTGTGATAAAATCTTTTTTTCATTTTTGAGTTTGAAAAACTTGATGAATTTTATTAATTTCCAAAATCTTCTTTTGAGTTGTTTAAATAAAAAAAACATTCCCTTTTTTGAAAAATGCTTACCTTGAAAAATTCTTAAATTACCCATTTCTTAATTTTGAAAATCAAATAAAAGAACATGATTTGAGGAAAACCATATTTTGAAAAAAACACCTTTTATTGCTTCTTTTGATTTTCTGATTTTCTCTTTTTTTGGATTTTTGTCCATTTTCCATTTCTAGATTAATGCATGTATGCAAATGATGAATGCAAAGTCCAATTATTAAAGCTAACTCGCGTAACCCGGGTTTTTGAAAGCACTTCCCGGGATATATGCTCGGAACCCCGACGCATCCCGAGAAGAGCTGTCTCATCCTCCGGGACATTTAGTGGCCCCGAAAACTCGACCACACACTGAATGCCCTTTCTTCGGAAGGGTTACGATCATTAACTGAATTCAAGTGGTATGATGTGCAACAGATATAATCGATGACAAGTAAATATGATATGCATGCAATTAAATTCTACCTAACTAAATTATTACAAACCAAAGCCTACCGGGCCAATTAATTTAAATAAACAAGCAAAATAAATAAACTTGAAGAAAAAGGAAGCTATGGGTCAAATTGGACTGACTGGGGACACTTCTGCACATCAAGTAAAAGATTAGCAAAATTCAGGAAAGCGAACAAGTATAAAATATGCAAAACATGGGAACAATTGCACAAACACATTACTAATATCATGAATAGAGGAGCAAATTGCAATGAAATCAAAATCAAAGGACTCGATTTAATCAAAAGGCAAAATAAGACACCAATCAGGGACCTAAGTAGATGAGGGAAAAAGTTGTAGTCTTTACGTGACTTAAATTGAAATGTCCAGACACTTAATTAAACTCAAGTACAAGAATAAATCTTTAAATGCACTAGAATATAAATTATCATGAATGAGAACCATTTCCTTAATTTAAGATAAATTTAAAAGAGAATTAATCTTCTAAACCCAAGCTTTGATTTTTCTTTTAAATTTAAATTAAAATCCAAAGGAAACAATCATGAATAAATCCCAATCATCTCTATGCTCACTTCATTTCAATATAGCCAACAAAAATCATGATTTTAGCATGGAAGCAATAATTTAAGCCCTTTTAAATCTAATTCTTTATCAAAATCAACCATTAAAGCATAAAATAAGAACATAAATCTAATCTATCCTATTTTATTAACTAAAGGCCATACTTTTCAATAAAAATCCCAACTTTAGCAAAATTATTAATTAAATCAACAAACTACCCCCATAACCACATAGGCAAATGTAATTTAATTAGAATTGACTTCATCAACCATGAAATTAGGAACAAAATTGAACACATAGAACAAACAAGCCCTTCACCGCATAAATTGGCAACATGAAGGAGCAAATTGAAAAGAAAAGAAGAATTACCTAGTTCAAACGACGTCGTTTCGGCCTTCCCTAGTATCTTAATCAACGCTTTCTTCTTCCTCTTTTCTTAATTTTTCTCTGTTTCCTCCTTGTCTTCGCAAACTTTGAACCGGCGCCTTCCCTTTTTCAAACCTCCGCCAGATCCAAGCGAAAACCAGTCCTTTCCCATCAAGGTAATCACTGATTCGAAGACCCCACCCTCGAAAACTTAGAAACCCTCTTTTAATTTGAAGAAAATGGTTCTAAATTGGTATTGAAATCAAAGAGCAGTGAACAACAATGGCGTCATTCAGGTTAGCACTCTCTCGTTCCCTCTTTATTTTTCATACCAAAAACGAAACCTTTCCCCTTTTAGCCTTTCTACCTAGGATTTCTATTTGTTCAATCATGGAAGTGGGCGTCTCAGTGTGTGTATCGAGTGTGTGTGAGGGAGAGGTCCGATTGTGTTTGTGGAGGAGAAAAGAAGATGTGTTGTTGAGCTTTTTGGTGTGTGGAGAAGGAGAGAGGGTGAGAGTTGGTTTTTTTTAAGACGAGTTGTGAGAGAGAGAGCAGAATATGGGTGGGAAGGTCCTGGAGGTTCGTGTGCGTGGAGAGCTGTTGTTGTGTGGGTGTGAGATTTTTGTATTTTCAGGAGGTTCTTAGGAATCTTGAGAGATTGTGAGAGAGTTATGGAGGGAGACTGTTGTGCAGCGAGCTGAAGGAGGTTGAAAGAGAGTGGGGAGATGATAGATGAGTTGTTGTGGGTAGGTCTCAAAAGTGTGTGAGGAGAGAAAATCCGAGAGCGATCATGGAAGTGTTGAGAGGAAAAAATCGTGAGTTGTGAGGTCCTTCCCAAGTGGGAGCCAGAGATCATCGAGAGAGAGGATAGTTGTGTAGAATTGGGTATCCGTGAGAGAGGGAAGATGAGAGGCAATTCTGTTGTGTGAGAAGATGTGTGATCATCCCCTTTTCTTTCATTCCTCCCCCATCTCCCTGTATTCAGCTCCCCTATTTTGCTCTAACTGAATTTTTGTTTTTTTTTTCTGCAGGTCCTCTGTATTGAGATAAGGTTGGAAGAAAAGTGATCCGCTAGAACAAGGTGAGCTGGCATTTGGTTAGGTAGAACTTTTCCCTCTCTCTCCTTACCGAATAAAAAAAAATCTGTTTGATGAATTGGGATGGATTTGGTGCTTATTGTTGACTCTGACCTTTACCTATGATGACATGTTTTGCAATGTATGGTCATGATTGTTGGTTTTGTCCTTTGAATATGCTCCTATGATAGCACAATAAATTCAGTTTCCTTGCTTGAGCTTTCTGGTGTGCATATTAGGCTTGCTCTAATTTGCTTGTTCTATCTTTGTAAATGTGGCTGACCTGCTTGATTAATTGCCCTATGAAAATGAAGTGCAATACCAAATCTGCATGGAATACAATAATGTGGTGAAATAAAATGTTGATATGTCAAGCTTTTATTTCCTTATGATCCTACTTCCTATATGTTATCCATGATATGGCAGTTACTGAATTTTCTTTTGTTCCCAACAGGCTGCCAAACAAAGGCAAAGGAAAATATGCAGATGGAATGGTCACTTTTGGTCTATCAAGGCTTACTTTTTTTTGTAAACAAAAACGTTGACTCTTTGTACTTGGACTATTAATGAAATCAAACTGCTCTTTTTTTTGTAACTTTTCATTTTTTCCACTTTTTTTTTTGGGTTTTGTAATTATGCAAAATGCACCTAATGTTACTATGCCTAAAAATGCAAATCTTCTTTTTGATTATGTCTAAGAATGGATCTTAACTAAAATTGCTAGTTATTCTTAACTAAAAAATGCCCACACAAAGACTATATGTGAATATGACTAATGCAAATAATATGTGAATTAAATTAATCTAACTTATCCTAATTTATGCATTAGAAATGTACTAATCAAAATGCAATAACACTAAATGGAATTAAATTCTAGAATATGAATTAACCAATCTAAACTAAACTAAAAAGTAGAACTAGGAGGACCCAAGAGATCTTAGAGCATTCAAAACGACCAAGATGCTCCAAAATGCCCCCGGATGTACACAAACAACCAAAATGCCCCTGGATATGCAGAAATGACCAAAATGCCCCCTGAGTGTGCAAAACTGACCATAATGCCACTGAATATGAAAAATGACCAAAGTGCCCCTGGATTTTTGAAAATGACTAAAATGCCCCTAGGTGATCCTAATGCCAATTAAGCAACAAATTGATTTAAATAAAGGATATAGGACAAAAATAGGTGTTTACACTCAGGATGCTCAAACCAACAGGGATTCCCAATTCCTTTCTGTTATAGACAGAGAAAGAGAGAAAATACCTAAAAGAAAAAAGGGGGAGGATTTCCACTGCCACCTCCCACACGTGCACATCAATTGTCTCCAGGTTCAGGGAATGGAGCTACAGAAGAGGACAAAGTTGGGTAGCTAAAAAAGAAAAAAGGAAAAATTGAAAAAGAAATTACAGTTGGCGTCTGAGTTGTTGGGAAGGATTCATGAATCAAGTAAGAAATTGAAGCGAGGGTTTTTTCTCAAGGGATTCTAGAAAAAATCCCCACACATTGTCAAAAAAAGATTACTCACCTCTCCGAGAAAACTCACACAGTTTTCTCTCCCATTCACGGTCTCCATTTGATTTTTTTTAACACTCCCTTTTTGATAAAAAAAAAAAAGCACCCTCTCAACTCACCATACCCACACCGATTGAACCATACACACAAGCTCCTTTTTTTCTCTTTCTTTCTTCATCTTTTCTTCACACAGAGTCCTCTCAAAAGAGAACATACAGTCTCTTCCCGAGAAGAGAAGCCTTGTTTTGATCCCAGAATACGCACACACAAATCCTAAACCGAGCCTCATATCTCCCTCTTGAAACCAAAGATGAACATGGTTCTTCAAATCGTTGGAGGGGTTTCGGATTCTAGAAGATGGATGTCATGAATTCGACGCTATTTTGGTGAAAAAGAAGCGGCTTTGCCCAAATCTAGCAAGAAATTCAAGCGAGGGTTCATGAGAAAAGGGATCGAGGAAGATAAGAGTTGCTGAATAGAAGAGGGAGAAGGGAGGCGCGAGGAAGAAAAGGGGAAAGATTTAGGGTTATAAGCCCTCAACAACCAAAACGACGCCGTTTTGGTGAAGGTAATTTTCCTTCCTTTTCAATTTAGCTCATTTTTGTGTGATTTGTGCAATTTTGGCCTGGTAGTTGCCATTTTTAATTGATTTGGGACTGATGTTACTTGATTGATGCAATTTGGGGCCTGTACGTGATTTTATTTTAAAATTGAAGAAGGGTTTTTTTTACAAAGGTACTAAATTTGAGAGTTTTTTTTTTTTGAGCTAATTGGTCTTTTCCATGTTAGATCTAAATAAAATCTTAACTTTTGATTTCCAAGGATGTTCTTGAATGCTTTTGTGTTAAAAATTAAGTTATGCTTAAATTATTTGGTCATGAATTGTTTAAGATTAGGCCCTTTAGCCTAAAGATTGGTTTTTTATTTGATTGGTTGATGTTGCTTAATATGTTGCTATTTTGATTTGTAAATACATGTTCTTTTGGATGCATATGGGCAAAGGTTGAATCTTTTGATTAATTTAAGTAATGTAATGTTTAAAGCTTTGTTTTGTATGTTCAAACCAACTTGAAATTAATCTTTATGTTAATTAAGCTTCATAAGTCTTGGGTTGAATTGCCTTAGTTTTGGAATTGGAGATCTATGATTAAAGATGTTTGGCTTTTTCCATTTAAAATTGGGAATTTGAATAAGGAAGTGATTTTAATTTGAAAATAAGAGCTTTTGATGAGGATTCTGTTTGCAAGTTGGTTTTTTGATCAAATTATGGAGATTTGTTTACTTGTGGTAACTAATATTCTTGAAGATGTTGGATCCTAAATTTTGATTTCCTATTAAGCTAATCTTGATTTGGAAATGGGGTCTTAGCTTAAAGTGAAGATTTTCTCAAAATTAAAATTAGCTCGAAGATGATATGTAAGACACTTTGGGCTAGTTTTAATTCTAAGGAAATTAAACTTGGAGTTAAGGACATAGTTTCTTAATTGAAGACTAATTTAAAAGGGAAATTGACAAATTCTTGGGAATTAATTCTAAATTGAGAATTGAGATTTTTAGGGATTAAGAGCTAGTTTTCTTTAAGGTGATTTTTATTGAACTTCAATGTGGCTCATGATTTATATGCTTGTTTGCTTAAAGCTCGAATTACCTCCATGATTATTCTAGTTCCTATTTTAGAATTATGGTTGGTACTTGGTGAATTTTGATCTTTGACTTACATTGTTGAAGTGTAAACTGTGTTGTTTATTTCCTGAACTTCACTGATCGTTTTCTTTAAGTGTGCAGAAAAGTCCCCGGTTATCCAAGTCGACCCTTAGCTTTTAATTTCTCTAAGTTGAATTCAATTCGATTAAGCTTTGGTTGTAATAATTTAGTAATGTAGAGTAGCGCTAAAGTAGAAGTTAGTCACAAGCATCATACATCACCTTGTTATTGAAATGTATTAATATTCGTCTTTTGCTAAGATAAAGGGTCTTTTAGATAAATGTACTCGGGTACGAACTTTTGAGAGCCCCTTTTAGACCAATCTTTTCCATAAATACCCCATAATGATGGGAAGGGTTTATGGAATTGATTTCGGGTAGACTTGTATTAATGCATATAATTAAAAGCGATCTTTCATGCATTTTAATTGTTATTCACGCGAATTAGTTAAATAAGAAATGGTAAACAACAATATTTTACAATGACGGGTAGGTCCCAAGTAAATGTACTCGGGTACGAATTCTTGGTTCCCGCTTCGAGATTGGATTACCCTCGAGATACCCCCATAATGCGTGGGAAGGGTCTCGGGTTAATTTCAAGTATATTGTTGTTTACTGATTAAATAAACTAAAATTTACCAGTACATGCATCATCTGCATTCATTTTTCTTCTCTTTAAGATTAAGTATGATTAAGAAAATACAAAAAGATTATTTTTTCCAAAAGCATTTTTCAAAAGGTAAGTGTTCTCTCACTCAGTTTTCAAAAGAAATTAAAATTGGTAATCAAGAGCTTTTAAGATTTAAATAGAGGCTTTCAAATTCAAACCAGACCTAGTTTATCAACAGAAGATGGAAAAAAAATTTCCAAAACAATAAGAAAAGAAGATTTTCACACCATTTTTAGGAAGACTAAAATGGGAGTTTCCAAAATAAAGTAAAAGACTTTAAAAAAAAAATAAAAGGTTTTTTGACACAACATTTTCAAAAACCTCTTCCCGGTGCGGGAGATTCAACAAGAGAACAAACAGTGAAAGAGAATCGAGACAGAATTGATCGACAATGTTCGATCATATTCTTCGAATTCTCGACGTATGTTTTAAAGAGGATTTCCTTTTCCTTTATAACCATTTCTAATAATAATCAAGATCAAGGATTAAAAGAAACCAACTTTCCTTTTCGACCCAGTTGATCTAGTTAGACTAGAGGTACCGTCACTTGACGGGCGACTCGAGGGTGCTAATCCTTCCCCGAGCGTAATCGACTCCCGAACCTAGATTTAGGTTATAAGACCGGACCTTAGGTTTAGTGGGTCCATTGCCAAGCTTTGGACCTTACTTGGCTTAGGTGGCCTTTAGGTGACTAATCACACCTTAGCAAAAAGATTAGTGGCGACTCCTTTCCAACTTCGTCTCGGTAGGGTTCCCCGGACCCGAATGTTACGACAGCATGTCGAGCCTACGTCCTCGCCCTTGTGTTTCACCACCAAGGAGTTGATCAATCCACTAAATAGTGAAGTTAAACTTGGCCTCCACTAAGCCTTGTACATCCAACCGAGCTTCAAACCCAAAGCTCAAAAACACAAACACCAAGTGCAAACCTGCACTTTACAAACAACAATCATCTGAAAAGAAAATGTAGAAACGATCCTCGAAAATCAAAATTACACAAGTTGAATCCTAGAAACAGTCTAATACAAATATGATTTAAGAACAAAGACTGGAATGCCAAGCACAAAAATAGTAAAGTCACTAAAACTGCTTGGACTGCTTTAAGCGAAATTCTAGAGTGAAGGAAATGAATCAGGCTTTCAAAAATCTCCAAAACTTGACCTCAACTGTCCGATTTGAGTTCAAATACTCAAATCCTTCAGCTAGCCGTTATCGGGTGTCCGTTTGAATTTTTGCTCATTATTTTTTCATGTTCTGGCACCAGTTCATTGACAGCTTTGATGCGTCCATACTGTGCACACGTCACCCTTCAGTAGCTTCACTCCTTAGTTTGATAGTTGCTCTAATAATTCTTCTGAAATCTTCAATCTTCAAACTCTGTCTTGATTTGATAAATCGTCATAAGCTCTGCCTTGTTGAAGGTCTTCTTGTAAATTTTTGTTGACTGAGATTGACCCCTTTAATTTCTTCGAATCTTCAAATAAGTTCCACGATGCTAAGAGTCTTGTGCCATCTCACTGCATTAGTGCCATTGATGAACTTCTTGTGCTAACTACAACCTTTCTCAATTAAAGGCATTATTACACACTAACAAGAACTATTAGTCATCATACTTAGGTTTATTTTGTTATCATATATGGGTTCAACAAGCAAGCCTCTTATGCTGTGATTGAAAAGATCTAGCCAATATATTAGTTAATTGATTTTGCAGGTAATTTTTTAGTGTCGAAAAATGGATGAGAGGTCCGTTAGTTTTTCTCTCTCTTCACACCTTGCAAAACGCTAAAAATTATACAAAATATAAAAGGTTATCTAAAAATATTAAAAATCCATTTCATTGAACCATCAAGTTTCAATTCGGAAGGTGTGGACCTTAATTGTAATTACAGGAAGACTTGTAATTAGAGGTGAAATTCAATTAAAAGGAATTGCTCAATCAATGAACCAAACATCGAAGTTTTAAAATGTGCTGAATATTGACACGGGAGTGTCTCAACACCAATAAGGAGCTCCAATGATGAAAGTAGCTAAAGCAGGCACCTTGCCATGTGAGCAACTCGACACGTCTACATGGCGAGCTGATTTGGACCAAGCTAGCAACACAAGTGACAAGCAAGCAGCAACCCACGTAAGCAACCAGATGGATAGCTCCACAAATCAAGAAGCACCATGTCAAGTCAGCATTTTAACTCGACGTAACTTACATTGGACTGAAGCTCTTGAATGTGATTGGATTCAGATTGTGAGCAGCTACTAATTGCAACCAACAACTCGGACAATTTGCTAACTTTTCAGCCTTGGAAATGCAATTGCGGCTACTTACTTTCTTAGTTCCATTTCAGACTTCCTTTCGCAATATAGTTTCTGTTTCGAGCTCAATTAAATGTTGTGTTGATTAGTTAGAAATTATCTTTAGCTAAGTTCGTTTAATTAGCTCTAATTCAGCTTATTTATCTCTAAACATGCCATATATAAGCTTTAGGAAATACGGTTGTATTAAGACTTGAATTTTGAACTTTTGAACTTGTTTTAAGCTTGTAACCTTGTCTAGGTTGACAAAGCATTTCCTAGATCATTTTTAGTGGTGAAATTATGTATCTCAACTTGATTTTGGAACCAAGAAGTTTTTGTATATCCATTTGAATCATCTAATGGTGTTTTTGTATCTATTTGATATATTTGGTGGTGAGCTTCAAACTGATTCAGTTTGTAGGTGGTAAATCTGTATCCTACAATTTATTGGATCCGTGTTCTTAAACTTCACTTTTTTTAATCTATTTGAGTTAGTTACTCGTCAGATCCTAAACACAAAGCCTTGGATTTTAGATGCTGCAAATTATTTAAGCACTTTAAACACAGTTTCTGTTTTCCAACAACTCATTCAAGCTGATTTGAGCATTATTTCATACAGCCCCATATCAAATATGGAAGCAACTTAATTCAATTCCCATGAACCAAACATGTTGTTAATACAATTGAAGGAAAAAAAAATTATAGCTGAAGATTTCCTTAAAAGGAAAAAAGGTATATATATATATATATCTAGGCTAAATTGGGCAAAAAAAAAGATAGGCTAAAAGCCCAATTTGGGGCTAAATCTTTGCAAAATTGCTCAATTTAAGGTCAAACCTAAAAAGTGACTCAATTAAAGGCTAAACCTTATCAAAACCGCTCAATTTAAGGTTTAACTGAGGTTGGGAGGTGCATTACAAACCCCGTTAAAACGCGTCAGAGCCGTTTTTTATGCAAGTGTAATGTAAAAAATTAACTTTGCAGCTTATGAAACATAACAAAAATAAAAGCTAAAATAAAAATTTTAAATCAACCAAAAAACATACAACACGATCGCGTCGACCACGGCTTGCTTTGCCGCAGGCCACCATTTATTGCTTTTTTTTTTTGCCAAAACTGTTTAAATTGATTGACTCTTCCTTTTAATATCTGAATCTCCAGATTCACTGCTTGCAAAATCCAAAACCTGATTTTGGCGTTAATTTTAGCTAAATCTACTGCAAGAAGACTATTAAAGTTAAATGTCTTTTCCTTCTCGACTCTCTCTTCTACCAATAATAGCATTTGTTTTGCTTTTTTTTTCTAGCTTATCCTTGATCTCATTGTTCTGGAGAGAGCATGGAATTTGGGTCACTAGTATTCAAGACTTAGAAGCAATTGAAGACTTTTAATAGACTACATAAGCAATGCTTTTGGGCCTTATTAATTTAATTTTTAGTTTTACAAACTATGATGATCAAGATGGAACAGACCTTTGCAATATCAGAAATAGAATAGTCCCATAACTCTCCAGATAGCAGAAAGTTTACAAAAAGTTAAGAATTAGTAAATATTATGATAGGATTATTGGAATCAGTGGAGACAAGAAGGCATTGAGTTCGGTGTTTATGGAGGTGAGTTTGAGATTTTTTTGGAACATCAATTGAAGAGAAGAGGGAGTCGTGAAGAAAGAAGTGAGAAGAGTGAGAAAAGAAAAAGGAAAATAGTAAAAATACGAAAAAGTCATCTAATATATAAAAAAATAGAACTTAACGACACAAGATAAAATTTAACGAAGAGTGTGATGCACCTCCCCGCCTCCGTTACAAATGTTGTAACCCGGATATGCCAAACCATTAGTTATCAAAATAATCATGCAAGCGGAATCAACTGAAACAATAAATCATCCACACAAGAAACAAGAATTTACGTGGTTCGACATTGAACTTGCTTACGTTCACGGATGAGAAGAGAAATCCACTAGTTGTAGAAAATTACATCATACATAATTTATCAATAACTCTCACTCAACTTGAGGTTATTGTTGCTTGCGACCAATGTGTCACTTGCCATGTTGATTATCATGGTAGGAAGTTTTATTTCACTATTGTATATGGTGCTAATAGATTGATAGGAAAAAGCTTTGGCATCATTTGTGAATTTATCACCTATTGTGGATAATAATTCTTGGTTAGATGTTGGTGATTACAATATAACTAATGTAGAGGAAAACTCTGATTTTAATAGTTCACAAGTTCCTAGTATTGATATTGATTTCAATAGTTGATTATATGTATATATTCTCCCTTTGTAAAAGTTGGAGCTTGAATTAGATTAGTATTTTGTTGTTTACTTTGGTAGTTTCTTTTAGCAGCTAAACTCTTTTGCAACATTGTTTCTGTAGCAGTTCTTTTTCCTACTACTCCTGGATGAATACACATTTATCCAAAAAATAACTCTCACTCAATCTCTCAACCCAATCTAACAATCAATTCTAAACCAAACCCAAACAATCTTGAGCACTTTCGCCCAGTCTCTACAAACTAACAATCACATCAACAAACCAAACACCAAACCAGACAATCACATACACACACACACACACCCATGAGGATTGTCCTTTTGTCCTATGGGGTGCCTCCACCCAAATCTAACCTTAACTACATCTTTTCTCCAAGCATAAAAACTTTATTGAAAAACTCTCTATTTATACTAACACAAGCTTAGCCTCCAAGTAATCCATTTCCTATTAGGATTCTTGTTTTTTTGGCAATATTAGCATTCTTGTCTACCAAGTCTTTTTGTCCACCAAGAAATATGCCTAAAAAATCTCAATCCAAATCTAATTAGGATTTGAGTCAATATCCTAACAACAAAAAGCCTCTAATTGAACAGGTTTGTCGTAGACTTGACAATTCGTGTACTGACACGACACGACACGGAACGAGATTCGTTTAGCCGTGTTCGTGTTTGGCTTAACGTGTCTCGTGTCCGAATCGTGTCGGACACGATTATGATAATCGTGTTTCGTGTCATAAGACACGAGTGACACGCCTTAGTTAACGGGTTAACACGTCACGTTAGACACGCCTAATTAAGTTAAAACCTAAAATCTAATATACCTAATTCCAAATCCCATTCCCCGATTCAATTTTCTATTTTTCTTCTCTTCTTTCCCTTTTCTCATTTACCCTAAAATCTAATCACCTCCACGTTTCTCGATGGTTTTCTTCTCTAGTTTCCCTCTGATTCTTTCTCCATTTTATCTTCAACCGGCACCGGCGCCGGCACAAAATCTTCGGGATCCATCTCTCGACACTCGACTCTCTCTCTCTCTCTCTCTCTCGTGAACTTTCAGATTCTTCCTTGCTTTCTTTTATCAAAAGGTAAATATGTTTAATCCGTTTTCGCTTTCACTCTGAATCGCGTCCGATCTGTTGACCCTCGTTTAGAGAGTTCAATTTAGCTTGATCTGCTTTTTTTCCCTTTCTTCTTCTGAAATCAAATTTTCTGTTAGCAGTAGCAGCGCCAATACGGCGGAGGTGGTGCAGCCGCCACCCATTCCTCGCAATCGCCTCACTTTGGCTACTGCTCACTAGCTGGACAGTTGGAATCACTCTCTTTCAACCGGGTTCTTTCTTTTTCTTCCTTCCTATCTTATACTACTACCATTTTCTTATTTCAATTCCAGCTTCCGCTTCATGATGTCCTCCCCATATTGGGTTTCTCAAAACAACCAAAAGAATAAAAAATGCCTCCTTTATAAATGCATTATTATTGCTTCAATTAATAATCATCCTTTGTACCTGCATATTTAGGTCAACTATGACGAAAAAGAGCAAGATGAGTAAAATAAAACCTCCGCGCTTTTTATGTAGATCTTTTGACAATTGATTTCTCTTGACTTTATTTTGAACTTATCTTCTTTCTAACTTAACTTGTTTAGATTAGTGCATTCATTGTGTATATGATGATTTTCATTATTTAGACTAGTTGAAATCGCTGGGTTGGTGTGGAGGATTTCTGATGCGCCAAGGGCTTATCAAGGACATCAAGATACCAATGGAGATCATGGAGTGCAAGGAAGCATGGAGAAGCATGAAGATCAAGGAGATGTCACACAACATGTTTCAAGCACCAAAGAGATGCCAAAGATGTCATTTGATCCATTAAAGATGCCATTAGGTCCAATGACAAGAGCAAGAGCAAAGAGATTCAAGGATGCATTAATGGGCCTTGTTCGAACTCATCTTGAAGACTTGAAGACCATTGAAGTTCAATTGAAGACATTTGAAGATGATTTGAGCAAAGAAAAACTCATTAATTTGCTTGTTATTGAAGCCTAAAAACAGGACAAGTCCTGCCCACGACTTGATGATTCATGCCCAGGACCTGGTCTGTTGAAATACGGAAGAAAATTCAGAACAAGTCCTGCCCAGGACTTGTTGCGGGAAAACCTTATTTTTGAGTTTATTTTGTTATTTTTTCTCCTAGTTGGACTTGGATTAGGCTATTTCCTTGTCCCTTTCCTTTTATGAAAAACCAACAAATATAGCTTTCGGATTTAGGGTTAGACGTCCCTTATGCCTATATAAGGGATACAAACCCCTCTTGTAAACATAACTTAAGTTTATCAATCAAAGAGAGTTTCTTTTCAAAATTTAGCTTCATTGTTCTACTTTGAGTAAGCTTAGGGTTCTTAAATCTTGTAGAGTCCTAGCAAGCAATTTGATAGTGATTATCTAGTTGTGTTTCTTGTGATTTTAGGTTGTCAATTGCAGGTCTAATTGATCTTCTAGTCCAACAAACGAAGATCTAATCTTTCGGAAGGATACAATTCGACAAGATTTAAAAGTTGAAGTTGTCAAGTTGATCTTTGGAGGATTTTTCAAGGATAGATTTGAATCTAAAACAACTAGATTCACATCAATTGGTATTCAGAGTATAGGTTATCATCTTCAATCGGTAAATCTATCATTCTATTCATCATTCATCAACTTTTTCATCCAGCAAAATTCTCATCGCAAGTTCTTGATTTCAAAATTGCAGAAACTTGTGAATTTTTTCCCCGATTCATTATAACTCCAATTGCTTTGAAATTTCAGATATGGAGTCCTCATACATCAGGGTTTAATCGAAAAATATCAAATAAATAAATAAATAAATAAAAAATTTTCGCCCAAAAACTTGTGATTTTTGTTTTGGATTTGTTCTTGGTCAGAAAGGGCTGAAATTTGAGCTTTAGTGTTTATTCATAGTGATCTTTCTGGGAAAAATATTGAAAAGTTAAAAAAAAAATCAATTTGATTCATCGATTTTTCCAGGGGGTGTTTTTAGGGTTCTTAGTTTGTGCTTTTGAGTTAATTTGTGTAATTAACCCTATTTGGAGTTCTTTGGTGCAATTGATTGTTTGTTTGTGTATCTTTGGTTGCTTTTGTTGTGATTTAAGGATTAATTTGAAGAATTTTAGGTTGGAACCCTATTGGATTCAAGTGGAACAAAATAGGATTTAAGTGGTACTAGGGTTATTGATTGTTGAAATTGGATATTGTGCTTTGTGTTGTTTTGTAATTTTTGCAGCAACTTTGGACTACTCACATCGACACAAGGGGCTACAAAGTGGTTTGGTTTGGTTTAAGATCACTTACCTTTTGATTCACTCTAGTTTTGCTACTAATTGTTTGTTCCTCAAGTAGGTCACGAGAAGAAAGAAGTACTCTTACAACTTGCTCTTATTAGGCCTATTGAAGCTAAGAAAAAGCCAAATTGTGTGAGATCATCAACAGAGATAGTGGGATGGCAACCCTTAGGATTGTGTGCAAACACGAGAGCACAACAAGGTATACACACACACACACACTTGTGAGGAATTTTTACTACTAACTTTTCTTTTTGTTTAGGTACAATGGGAGATAAACAAGAAGGGCAAAATCAAGTCAATGATTTGGCTACTATGATGCAAACTATGATGCAAAGAATGGACATCTTAGCTAATGAAATTAGTTTGACCAAGGAGAGTTTTACATCATCTAGTAGCTCATGGAAAACTCCTTGCAAGAAAGATGAGAGGATGTCATACAAGGAAGAGGAGAATGAGAAAAAGGAGTTTGTAAGTCCCAAAACTGAAAGTAAGGGTGCTACAAGTTCATCATCTAAGACTCGCATTGAGTGCAGTAAAGAGGAAGATTTCAACTTAGGTACTAGTGGGAATGAAGATGATAAAGGGAACCATGAAGAGGCGGCTATTGATGAGATAGTTCAACTTAGTTTGGTAGCTAGTAGAACATTGAGTGCCTATGTGAAAGGGGATGTTCAAAATCAGAGGGAGAATCTATTTCACACTAGATGCTATGCGAATGGTAAACCAAGTAGTGTGATTATAGATGGAGAGAGTTGTATAAACATAGTTAGTGATTATTTGGTGAAAGTGTTACAACTACCTACTTCTAAATATCCTAAACCCTATAGCTTAGGTTGGTTCAATGATAGAGAAGAAATTAGGGTTAAAAAACAAGTTTTGTGTGATATTTTGCCAATGCAAGCATGTCATGTACCACTTGGTCGACCATGGCAATATGACAACAAGGTGAAGCATGATAGTGAGACCAACAAGTACTATTTTATATGTGGTAAGCATTCTATTACTTTAGTTCCTTTATCACCTCAAGAAGCTTTAAAAGATCAATTGAAATTGAGGGATGATTTTGCTAAATTGGATGCTGAATTTAGGGCTAAAGAAAAGGGTAACACCGGTTCTAAAATTGTTGATTGTTTTGATGATAAAACAGCCTTATTTTCAAAGAGTAATTTCGAACCTGATTTGAGTGTTGTTTGCAATGTACTAAATCTGTTTTGAGTGTTGTTAGTGATGATAAAACAGTCTTGTTAGATGAAAATGATTCTATTTTGGTTGATCATATCATTGAAAATAATTCTGTTTTGGGTGAAAAGAAAGAGATTTCTAGGGAAGTTGTTAAAGAGTGTATGTTAGCTACTAAGAGTGAGATTAAGAGTGTTTTGCATGAGAATTCTGTTTTGATCTTACCTTTGTTTCGAAATACACTAATGGGTACTAACAACTTGGCTGGAGATATTCCAAGCAAAATTGTGTTTCTTTTGAGTGATTTTGTAGGAATTGGAGTTGTTTTGATGCAAGGAGAGAAGCTCATAGCTTACTTTTGTGGGAAGTTGAATGGGGTTGCATTAAACTATCCAATTTGTGCAAAGTTTGTAATGAGATGGAAACACTAATTGTGGCCTAAAGTACGCTACAAGAAGGTTGACATGAATGGTAAGTTACCTATCCTTACCTTGCCAAATTATAAGGAGAATGTTGTGAATGATGCTTTGTCAAGGAGGTATGTGTTACTTTCCATGCTTGATTCTAAATTTCTAGGATTTGAGCTTATTAAGGACTTGTATGCTTTGGATGTTTACTTTGGTGAAATCTATAAGGCATGTATGAAATCTGGTTTTGGAAAGTACTATATGCATGCTGGATTTTTGTTTAAAGAATTTAGATTGTGTATTCCACATTGTTCTAAGCATGAGTTGTTATTGAATGGGTACCATCGAATTTGCATGAAAGAAGTTGATGCCTCCCAATCACATTTTATGGGTACATTTAATAGGTTTTCTAAGATGGCACACTTTATTGCATGTTCTAAAACTGATGATGCCATTAATGTAGCTAACTTGTTCTTTAGGGAAATTGTTAGATTGCATGGAATGCCTAGAACCATTGTTTCTGATAGAGATGCTAAGTTCTTAAGTCACTTTTGGAGAACTTTATGGGCTAAGTTAGGTACTAAGTTGTTGTTTTCAACTACTTGTCATCCTCAAACTGATGGCCAAACTGAAGTTGTTAATAGGACTTTATCTACCTTACATAGAGCTTTGATTAAAAAGAACTTAAGAACTTGGGAAGAGTGTTTACCTCATGTTGAATTTGCATACAATAGAAGCATACATAGTACTACTGGTTATCCACCTTTTGAAATTGTGTATGGCTTTAATCCTTTTAACTCCTTTGGATTCGATGAGTTTACCTTTGAGTGTGCAAGTTGACATGGATGGTGCTAGAAAGGCCGATTATGTTAGGGAACTTCATGAGAAGGTTAGAGCAAACATTGAAAAGAAGACTCAACACTACATGAAGATGGCTAACAAGGGGCGCAAAGAAGTTATCTTTGAGCCTGGAGATTGGGTTTGGTTGCATCTAAGGAAAGAGAGATTTCCTGAGAAGAGGAAATCTAAGCTTTTACCCCGTGGAGATGGTCCATTCCAAGTGTTGGAGAGGATCAACAACAATGCCTACAAGCTAGATCTTCCTAGTGAGTATGGTAATGTCAGTGCTACCTTTAATGTTTCTGATTTTTCTTTGTTTAATAATGATTCAGATTTGAGGACAAATCCTTTTCAACGGGGAGGGAATTATGCGCCAAGGGCTTATCAAGGACATCAAGATAACAATGGAGATCATGGAGAGGATGAGCATGGAGTGCAAGGAAGCATGAAGATCAAGGAGATGTCACACAACATGTTTCAAGCACCAAGGCCAAAGATGTCATTTGATCCATTTGAAGATCCCATTAGATCCAATGACAAGAGCAAGACCAAAAAGATTCAAGGATGCATTAAAGGGCCTTGTTCGAACTCATCTTGAAGACTTGAAGACCATTGAAGTTCAATTGAAGACATTTGAAGATGATTTGAGCAAAGAAAAACTCATTAATTGGCTTGTTATTGAAGCCTAAAAACAGGACAAGTCCTGCCCAGGACTTGACAATTCCTGCCCAGGACCTGTGTTGACTCCATGTAATTTTTTATGATTACAAAACATCCTTCCCTTGATATTTAATTAAGTCTAATTAAGTGTGTAGGCTTCAAAGATAAACTCTCGAATTCAAATTGGATTGCAAACAATTTTTGGAGAAGCACTTCGGAAGAATTTGTTGAAGAAATTTGCAAGAAATGAAGTTTTCAAGATATTGAAAGGAAGTTTTAGTTGACTATCTGATGAAGTTATCGTTTTAGTTTTCATCAACTAAAACTAGCCAAAAATGTTGTCAAATCTGCCACTTTTCGAAATTCAGGATATTGGAGCGCATGAAGTTTCAATCGACTAATGTTGGTGTTCAAACTGAAGTTTTAGACAGCGTCAGTCTCACTACAGGACAAAAAAACAGCTAGTTTCAAAAAGTTGAAAAAGGCTCCAAACAGCTAGATTTGAACTCCAACTGCTAGAAACATGTGAGAGGCTATAAATACACATCATAAATGCCATTTAAAGCCTCCTAAGAGAGAGTAATTCATTGTTCATCATCTATTGAAGCTAAAATCATCATTTTCTCTTTGTTCTTCATTTACTACACTTGTAAGAGAAAACTTGTTATGCTAAATCTTTGTACTTGGGATCTTTGGGAGATCATTGTACTTCTCATTCATCTTTTTTTGGGTAGATTAAGTTGGGTTCAACTTGATTTGAAGATTTAGAGCTTGGGGAGAGCTCAATTTGTAAAAGGCTTGGTGGAAGCTCATTTCACCGGTTTAGTGGATTTGGCTAAAATCCTTGATTGGGGAGATCAAGGTAGAGGAAGTAGGTATTCTAACACCGAACCTCTATAAATTGTGAGCATTTACTTTCTCTAAACCTTCCTTTTACATTATTGTTCATCATTCTCCATTTTCTACCTTCATATCTCATTTATTTCTTATCTACCTCTAACCGGTTTTTACCAAAGTTCTTGTACTTGTCATAAATTGTTTAAAAGTGCTATTCACCCCCCCCCCCCTCTAGCACCATATCAAGGGCCTATCAACCTGGTCTGTTGAAAGAAGGAGGAAAATTCAGAACAAGTCCTGCCCAGGACGTGGACAACACTTGCCCATGACTTGTTGCGAGAAAATCTTATTTTTAACTTTATTTTGTTATTTTTTTTCCTAGTTGGACTTGGATTAGGCTATTTCCTTGTCACTTTCCTTTTATGAAAAACCACCCATATAGCTTTAGGATTTAGGGTTAGACGTCCCTTATGCCTATATAAGGGATCCAAACCCCTCTTGTAAACATAAGTTAAGTTTATCAATCAAAGAGAGTTTCTTTTGAAAATTTAGCTTCATTGTTCTAGTCTGAGCAAGCTTAGGGTTCTTCAATCTTGTAGAGTCCTAGCAAGCAATCAGATAGTGATTATCTAGTTGTGTTTCTTGTGATCTTGTCAATTGCATGTCTAATTGATCATCTAGTCCAACGAACGAAGATCTAATCTTTGGGAAGGATACAATTCGACAAGATCTAGAAGTTGAAGTTGTCAAGTTGATCTTTGGAGGATTTTCAAGGAAAAATTTGAATCTAAAACAACTAGATTCGCATCAATTTCCCTGTTCAAAATTACAGTCTTGACAAAATCAACTTGATGTTTTTAATTGATTTGTTTGGTCTGAGCTAGTTGTTGTTCTGGTCTGATTTTTGCTATTGTTTTAATGATGTTTTAGTTCTGTTTTGTCTTTTGTAATATTAACTTAATGGTAGAAATTTCTATGGTGGATGTGCCTTTGATTGTGATACTGTTAATTACATTGATTTCTCTGTATTATGATTCTTAGCTTGTTGAAATTTCTCTGCTTCTTTCTTTTTTTTTTTTTTTTTTTGCAAATGGAATCTGAAAATATTAATATTAATTTGGAGTCGACGAACAACACCCCACTTGAACAACAACCTTTAATGATACATGATGATGGTGATGAGGTTGAGCTAGTAGAAGGCGGTTCCAGTAGCCAACGAAGGAGGAGAACGTCAAATGTTTGGAGTGTCTTTCAAGAGACAAAGAAGAAGGCACCTGATGGTAATCCATTAGCAAAGTGCAAATTGTGTGGCAAGCTGATAAAAATATGACAGCAAGTATGGCGCAGGTAACCTGAGACGCCATATGAATAATTGTGTTAAGAGAGATACAAAGGATGTCGGTCAAATGCTTATTGATGCTAATGATAAGTCTATAATTGTTAGGTCTAGCAAGTTTGATCCTTTTAAACTGCATGAATTGGCTATTACTGCAATTGTAATGCACAACTTGCCTCTTGCATTTGTGGAATATAAGGGAATTAGGGTTTTATTGTCATATTGCCTTGATGGACGTGATGTGGGTATGGTATTTAGGAACACTGCTAAATCAGATTTGCTCAAACTACATGCTAGGGAAAAGGGTAGAGTAAAGTCATTACTTGAGGATGCACCTGGTAGGATCAGTTTAACTGCTGATTTGTGGACTTCTGTAGTTACCGATGGGTACATATGTCTTACTGCACATTTTGTTGATAAAGCTTGGAATTTACAAAAAAGGGTCTTGAACTTCTCTTTTATGCCCCCTCCACTTACCGGTGTTGGATTTAGTGAAAAGGTTTACAATTTGATTGATGATTGGAAAATTGATAGTAAGTTATTTAGCATAACATTAAATAATGCTTCTGCTAATGATACCTTTGTTGATTTTTTGAAAATTCAATTGACCACAAAACATGCACTTTGAAAAGATGGTGATTTCTTTCACATTAGATGTTGTGCACATATACTAAATTTGATAGTGCAAGATGGTTTAAAAGAGGTTGATGGGGCTATCACTAAAGTGAGGGAGAGCATCAAGTATGTGAAAGGGTCTCAAGCTAGAAAACAAAAGTTTTTAGAGTGTGTGAACTTAGTTATTAGCTTGAATTCAATGAGGGGTTTAAGGCAAGATGTTTCAACTAGGTGGAATTCTACATTTCTCATGCTTCAAAGTGCAATTTATTTTCGCAAGGCCTTTTCTCACTTGGAAATTAGTGATTCTAATTATAGGCATTGTCCTAGTAAAGATGAGTGGGATAGGATCGAGAAGCTTTGCACACTCTTGAGTGATTTTTATGATGTTACTTGTGTGTTTTCCGGAACAAAGTACCCCACATCCAACTTGTATTTTCCTGCCATATATCCGGTATGTGTTTCTATGCAAGCACACTTGAATGGGACTGATGAAGTTATGAAAAATATGGCTGCTAGGATGTTTACCAAGTTTGAGAAGTATTGGAAAGATTTTTGCATTACATTAGCTATTGCTTGTGTATTGGACCCTCGTTACAAGCTTTCTTATCTTGAATGGGTTTACAAGAAGCATTATGGTGCTAATTCGGATGAATTCAAGAAAGTAAAAGACACTTTGTTCTCTTTATATGATGAGTATGCCAAGGATGTTGGTCATACATCTAATCCCTCTCCAACCTTGAATTCCAATGACTTTGGTGATGGAAATTTAAAAGGGTCAACAAGACTAACTTGTGAAAAGGTACTTTTCTTTAAATCAAAATCTATTATTAATATTTATATTTTTGTACGTGTGATTTTATATAAAAAATATTTGATCTATGTTCTTTTTTCTTAATTGATTTAGGAGTTTGATCTTGAAGAAGCTCTATATGAAGTTTACATGAAAAAATCACAATTAGAGATTTATTTGGAAGAGAAAAAAGAGGGTAGAAGGAGAAAATTGGATGTCATCAACTTTTGGAAGGTGAATCAGTTTCGTTATTCAGAAGTTGTAGCCATGGCTCGAGATATCTTGAGCATTCCAGTTTCCACCGTGGCATCGGAATCTACTTTTAGTGTTGGGGCTAAAGTTCTCGATCAATATCAAATCTCACTCAAACCGAAGGTTGTTGAAGCAATTATTTGTTCCAAGGATTGGCTTTTTCAAGAAATTGGTACATGGTTGTTTTATATATTTTAATTGATATTTCATATTTTTCCTTGTGCCTTTGTTCATGTGTTCATGTCTTTTATATGTAGATACTGAAGAAACAACTTTGGGTGACTTGACTCAAGATGTAATGAACTTGAGTCTTACAGAAGTTCCATCAGGCCAATCTTCTAGTCCCGGGTTTGATGCTTCAACAGTTTGAAAAAGGGTAGTCTTCATGCCTTTTAGCGTGGTTGGTTCTCTTATTTTTGTTCTTGTTGGCTGCTGCTGGACAGTTTCTGTTTTCTTTGTTGAAAATGTTGTTGTTTTGCTGTTGAAAATGTTGTTATTTTGTGTTGAAAATGCTGTTGTTTGTCCTGTTGAAAATGTTGATGTTTTGCTGTTGAAAATGCTGTTGTTTTGCTGTTGAAAATGTTGTTGTTTTGTTGTTCAAAATGTTGCTGTTTTGATGTTCAAAATGTTGATGTTTGGCTTATTTGTCTTATTGTCTTACTAATCAAAATATTACATATTGTTTGTTAATGCTAGATCAAAACTCAAAGAGCTCAAGGTGAAGATAAGAAGTGTGCATGCATGGATTGGAAATTATTCACCGCTCTATTGTTCAACTTCAAATTATTCTAAAACACATTATTTAGACTTTTCAAGTATTGTTTAGTTACTTATTTTGTCCAACTTTGCTAGAATTGATATTTGTAATTTGTGGACAATTTATCTTTATGTTTTAAAATTAGACATTTTTATCTCTAATTATATGTATATTAGTGAATTGAAATATTTGAAAATCGAATCGTGTCAACCATGTCGTGTCGTGTCAAGACCTGTTACACGACTTAATCGTGTAAACAGGTCTCGTGTCCTGTGTACATGTTTATAAGCAAGTCTCGTGTTCGTGTTTGGATTTCGTGACACGATTAATAATCGTGCCGTGCTCATGTCAAGCCAAATATGTGTTTATACCTATCTAAACACGACACGAAACACGACACGGAATACGAATTGCCAAGAATAAGATTTAGCCTTTAATTGAGCAGCTTTTTAGGTCTGGGCCCTAAATTGAGCCATTTTGCAAAATTAGCCCCATATTGAGCTTTTAGCCTATAATAATATATATAGCTATAGATAAAGATATGGCTATGGGCCTTTCCGACGTGGATGTCGACAGTTCATCTATTTGGCTTCCTTGGACAACGTCGTATTCTTGCAGTCCAAAAATGGCAAAATTAGAAGGAGAGAGAAGAAAACTGGAAAGAAAAGGGAAAACAACGAAACGAGATTTAACACAGTTGAAATTTTGCTTATATCAATTCAAGGATAATAATAAAAAATAAGTGAGGCAAAAGCTGAAGTTTTTTAGGAGTTTGATTTGTTTTCTGGACGAACAATTTAGAATCAGACACTTCTTTTCTTCTTTAAATAAGGAAAAAAAAAAAAAGAATCGTGAGTAAGTTACTACTATGTCGAGCGAGAGAGTCCCCGTTGAGTTGTCCAAGGGCGTTGACGGCCTCGAAAAAGTCATTCTCCGCGAGACACGTGGCAGCTCCGCCGAGGTGAGTTTATTACACTTCCGTTTATCTTTCTTTCTTTCGTTTTTTCCCCTTTTTAATCTCAGGATCTCTTCAAATTGATCTGAGCTAGTCTTCTATCGTTTCGATTTTCATTTTCGCTTTATTAAAATTTAATCTATTATAATTTATTTCTGATTATTTTTTGGTCAGGTTTATTTGTATGGAGGCCATGTGACATCTTGGAAGAATGACCATGGAGAAGAGTTGTTTTTCGTCAACAGTAAGGTGCTATTGATTGCTAGTAGTTTTCTTGATTGTTTATGAAATATTTTTATATTTTTATATATATTTGTTGGAATCCTTTGTTTTATTAATGTCTTATGAATGCTATAGCAAGATGTTAAAAGGAAATAAAATTCTTAGAAAATGAGTTATACTCTATAAATTCAATCGTACTGGAATGATGGAGTAGCATCTGCTGAGTTGGAAGTTGTGCTAACTAGTTTGGAGTAGATGCAATTCATATCTTAATTCATTTAAATACCTTTGCAACTGTAAATTATGAACCAACAGAAGTGCCTTATTGTGTTTCATCATTTTTGATGAAAACAGTTTTGATCAACCCTGGATCCTTCTCTCGAGTGTTTTAGCAATTATAAGATTTAGATGGATCATCTGTTGTTTAGGTATTTGAAATTTGAAGGTAGATTTGTAAGTAGTTATAATCATTTTAACCCACAGATCTACTGTTCAGAAAAGTAAGTTTAAAATAGTACCTTTCCATTTTGAGGCAAAAAACGTTATCAGTTACTTGACTTTCTTCAGTCATTGGATTCTTGCATTAAACAATTCTATTGCATTTTTGTTCCATTCAGAGTCCATTTTGAGGCAAAAAGCGTTGTCATTATTCTTCTATTGCAATTTTGTTCCATACAAAGATAGTAAAGAATAAGAAATTTCATGGTTCATCAAGTATAAAATGATAAATGACATGAATTTTACAGGTCAAACTGCCTAATAACACATTAATATTTAGCTTGTCTCAAAAGTATAGACCTGCATATACAAATGAAAGCATTTAAGAAAGACCAAATTGTGTGGTTGTGTGCATTTTGTTTTTACTAATGTACTAGATACATATTGATCGGTCGTCAGCAAATCATAAAAATAAAAATCCCAACAATTACTAACTAAAGATAGTTAGGGCAAGTAGGGGCCGATCCCACAGAGAGAAAGGTTATTATTCTTTTTCTTGAAACAAAACAAATAAAATAAAGAAGATTTTGAGAGTAAAATTAAATCAAATCAAACTAGTAATTAAAACTATCTAAGAAAACAATCAAGAAAATTAAAGAAAACAATTAATCAGAAAGCAGAAGATAAATTGAGAAAATAATTAAGAAACCTCCAACATATAATTAATATCCCTCTTGACAACAATACCATGGATCATTGATATCTAAAGATTATGAAAACAATGGATAGCTTGCTTGGAATTTAATCCTAAATTACCTTAATTAGATAAACCTCTTGATCCAGTGTGAATTATCCCTTTTATTCTTTAAATAATTACCTCTTGATCCAGTGTGATAATTACTCAAGAATAAAGCATTAAGATCTAGTAATTTACAAGCACAACGGGCAATTAAAAATTGGTCAAAGATTCTTAAATCCCTTGGAAGGAAGATCCTTCGCTTCCAATTGCTACCAAACAATTAAATCCGAAGATCCTTCAAGATTTAATTTAGCTAATGCTACTTAATTTATCAAGAAAGTGCTAGCTTCAATCTATCAAATTAAAACAAGTAACATAGAATTCATGCAGAGATATTAAGAAATAGCCTATTAATTTTCATATAAAAGCATAAAATCTCACCATGATATAAGTCAAGAGATCAATTAAATTCTACATTGGAGAAAAGAAAAGGATTACTCACTCATGAATTGAGTGAGCATCCAAAGAAAAGAAGAAAAACTTATCTATGGATGGGAAGAAGAGGGGAATGGCGGCTCCTAGGATAACTCCTCTAAATCTTCAACAATTCTTCAAAATAAAATCTCTATATCTACATACATCAAAAACCTAGACCTAAGGTGGCTATTTATAGTGGAAATAATCCTAGAAAATCCAATCCTAACTTGGAAAGAGGTCTAAGTCGGTTTTGGGTCTAACTTAGACTCCAAGTTAGATTAAAAGTCATCCTAGAGTAGAATCCAAGTTAAAATAGGATTCTGAAAAAATCCTGATTTCGTGCAGGAACTTCGACGGCATTTTTGGACTTGAAAACGGCAGAACTGAGTCTTGGACTTCAAAGGAAAGTTGTAGATCTTGGAGTTAGCTTTCCAACAAGTACTCATGGGCTTCAAACGGAGGTCTGAGCAGAAAGTTATGATTTTTTAACCAAAACTGCGCCTGAATTCTAATCATGTTAGGACTAAAATCGGGAATCTACGGGATTTTGGATATTTCCTTGAATATAGGAGTCATTAATTGAGATTTCAATTCCAATTAATGATTTATATGGGCTGAGTATTTTCCCATATTAAATATCCAAAATTCCTTAGCTTCCAAGTTTCTTCATGGCTTGTCTTCAATCCTTCGCAATTAAAGCTTCATTCTTCAATTCTTGCTCTTGAAATTATTCTTCAATGGTCTTCAAATCTTCAAATTGTCTTCAATAAGTCTTCAAACACGAACTTCGAATCTCCAAATCTATACTCAAAATTACTTTGCTCATATCTGTATAAAAAGTCATCAAAATAGCTCCAAAAATAGTGAAAATTATCAAATTATCAATTTCACATCTCATAAAGACTCAAATCACAAATATTAACAAAATAACATATAATTAAGCATAAATAGATCCAAAAACATAGTAAAATAGCCATAAAAATAGGGTTGTTTTTGACTCAATCACATATCTTCTGCTGGCCTTGTTCAAGCCACCCAAAGCAATTCATGGAGGAATTCCAATATGCTTCCCTCAAGTATGTTCATGTCTACATGCCTTGCCAGTTTTGACCATGATTATTATGATCATGACCACCTATTCTTTGTTTGCAGTTTTCAAATCAAGGCCCACTTGAGCCGCATGGATTTGCTAGAAATAGATTTTGGAGTATTGACACTGATCCACCTCCTTTTCCTACAAACTCATCCAGTAAAGCTCACATTGATTTGATCCTTAAGCCGTCTGAAGAAGATATGAAGATTTGGCCACACAGGTGAAAGTCTTTTAGCGTCAGTATGATGAGAGATTCCTAGTAAATTCTTTGCAACCTTATTCTGTTGCACTAATTAACACATCCTCATGGCTTTATCTTCTTTATCAGTTATGAGTTCCGCTTGAGGGTAGCTTTGGGACCTGGAGGAGATTTAATGTTAACATCTCGCATCCGGAATACAAATACCGATGGGAAGCCATTTACATTCACATTCGCATATCATACTTATTTTTTTGTTTCCGATATCAGGTAATTATAAATGATTTGCTTTAATTTAATCTCATCTATGATAATGCTCAGTGATAGTACTACTGCATGGTTACATTTGCATATATCTGACTTTATTTTTGACATGCATGGGTTCCACTATCTTCTTCCATTGTCACATTTGTATGTTCTTGTTCAAAAGCTTTAACTTTTGACAGAAAAACTAAAGAAGTGGCTAATTCTCCTTTTTTGCTACCAGGTTCTAGTTGATACTTGGGTCTAATATATTCTCATTATGATTGCAAGCTTGCCTTCTCAATTATAGCATGCTTTTATTTTCCTTGCACTTGCATAACTTCTGTCGGGGTCTGATATTATCACTGACAGTTTATTGCATTTTATAATTTTTAGGTCTAGATCATGAATAACTGAAATTAATTTTTTTTCCTCAGAAATTTTTTAATTTGATATTAGTTTTATTTGCTTGTTTTGTATTTTTTAACCCTCATTTTTTTGAATTTCTGAAGCAGATTTTAGATCATTAAAAATCTTGCATTTTGTTCTTGAACTTGATATCTTTCTTTTAAGTAATAGCCTTTTTGTTAATTTGTTAATATTAGAATTTGTTATATACAAATTGGAACTATATTTGTTACACATATATATATATACTAGTTAAAACACGTGCGCTGCACGTATGTCAATAATTGATAAATCATATATTTCACACATGCGTACTTTTCATTTTCATAAATTTTGATTAATTAATCATCAAAATCTAGTCATTTAGTTTACAGAGATCTGAAATAATTAATCTCATTGAACGAACAAAAAAAAAACTTAATTATTATACAATTGTGGTTATCTTCAATAATAAAGGAAGATTATCAATTTTCTTATTTGAATTTACTAAAAAAAACTACAGGGCTATTAAGAACGAAAGTTAAACATTAATCAATTAAGAAGGTTATCGATCTCTGATGCAAAAAAATAAGAATAAGATTATCAATTTTCTCATCAAATGTTCATTAAAAAGCTATTTAAGTTATCATAGGTTTTTGAATGTTATCAATAAATTCAGTAATTAACCTTATACTGTTAGTAATTTTAGTAGCCTTTTATCAATAATGACATTTGCCAATGTTCTTCTTTAAGATTGTTAAAAAAGTTATAAAGGTTATAAAAATTTTTATAGTATAAGGTAATTTAGTAACCTAACATCTTTAATAAATTTAGTAGCATTTTATCAATTTAATGAGCAGTATAATTTTTATATCTAAGATTAGTAAAAAGTTGCGAAGATTATGAAAAAAAAAAAAAAGAAGCTATAGTCCTATCAACAAATTCAGTAACCTTATGTTTTTATTACTTTTAATAATTTTCGTCAATTATGAATGTTATTAATCTTGTAATCTAAAATTACTAAAAAAATTATAAAAGGTAATAAAATAGCTATAATGCTCTCTACAAACCTAATTGCGCTCTTGGATGATTTTAGTAACTTTTTATATATAGAAAAAAAGGTTATGAATCTTCTTACTTAAAACTATTTAAGATTATATCAAAATAACTATAATGTTCGCTATCAAATAAGTTTTGAATGCTACTACTATATTCTAACTTGTACAAAAAAAATCCCATTAAAATCACTTAATCCTAATTAATCCATAATAGGGAGGGAATAATAAATACTTTATGTTTTAGTAAACTCTCATCAATGGTGAAGATTTACCATTTTTTTCCTCAAAAGTTACCGAAAAAGCTATAATAATCATAAGAAATGTATTGCACTATATATCAACTAATTCAATGACCTTACATTATAAAGATATAGTAAGAACTTCTCACCAATATTCATGATACGTAGGAAAATTTATTGGTTTAACAATTGAAATTTATCTAAAATTTCAAACTATGAAGCTCTTGAAATGGATGAGAATCAGCTTTCTATTTTTAATTGAATGCAGCAACTATCGTTTTTGGAATATAGAAAGCTCGATTTTTCTTTCTTCTTCTATTTTTGGATTTCATATTCCTTTTGCAAAATTAATTCGTTTTCACCTCAAATTAAATCTTTCGAATTTTTTTTAACATCAATTAAGGCAAAGTTGTAAAGAAACTTGCAATATTTTTTCTTGATTTTATGTTACATCTATTGCATTTTATTATTACTTTTATGTTTAATTAGATAAATTTAGTTAGAATTAATCCAGTGTTATTACATAGATAGTATTATTAATCAAATATCAAGTGACATGTTCTTTATTAGATGCATAAAAAAAGACGTTTTCGGACCAAGGCTTATCGAGTGACATGTTAATTTTATTAGATGGCTAAAAAAGGCGTTTTAGAACCGAGGCATGATGCTATCAACAAATTTAACAACCTTAATTATATTCTTAATTGATATCTTACATCTTTAATAAGTAATTAATACCGATTTTCTTACATAAGTAAACCCCAAAAAAAAACCTTTAGAGGTTATTAAAAAGGCTACGATGCTATCAATAAAAATTAAGTAACCTTAAATCCTTAGTAACTTAAGTAATAAGATAGTTATCAATTCTCTTACCTAAAATTACTAAAAAACTTGTATTGGTTATCCAAATTCCAAAATGGTATTTTCCAGTCTACTATTTTTAATAACCTTACATTATAGTAATATTGGCCGCTGATTAATTTTCTTATCTAAGATTACTTAATTAAAAGGTTATAAAAGTTATGAAAACATTATAGTACTATCTAGATTCAAATAATCTTACATCCTTATTAATTTTAGTAACTTTTTATGATCAATAATGAAGGTTACCAATTTAATTACGTAAGTAATCTACTAAAAAGGCTAAAAAAAGTTATTAAAATTGTATTTACCAATCCTTACATTCTTAAATTTTTTTTTTTGCCAAAAAACATTCAAGTCATCTTACATCCTTATTGAAGACCGGATATCGGGGTTGGCATCCTGAGGCCGTAGTTACTGCCATCTCTTTTACTTTCTGGTACTTTTGTAGCAAAAAAAAGTCATCTTACATCCTTATTAATTTTAGTAACTTTTTATGATCAATAATGAAAGTTACCAATTTAATTACTTGAGTAATCTACTAAAAAAGCTATAAAAGTTTTTAAAATTGTATTTATCAATCCTTACATTCTTAATAACATTAGTAAACTTTCATCAATGGTGAAGATTTACCTTTTTTTTCCTCAAAAGTTACCGAAAAAGCTATAATAATCATAAAAAATGTATTGTACTATCAACTAATTTAATGACCTTACACTATAAAGATACGTACAGTACTGATTTTCTTATCTAAGATTAATTACTTAAAGGGTTATGGAAAACATTATAGTACTATCTAGATTGAAAGGCATTATACTATTTTCAACTAATTTTTTTAGATAACTTTCAACTAATTTAATAACCTTACATTCTTAGCAATTTTGGTTATCAAATTTCTCATTTATGCTTACTAATTAGAAATCTAAACTATAGTATTATATCCAGAAATGTAGCAACCTTACATGCTTAATAACTTTGGTGAATGTTATTAATTTTTTAAGTCTAAGATTACTAACAAAGTTGTAGTGAATAAGATACAACACATTATTATTATATATAAAACTATACAAAAAAAAAGTAGTTGAACATTAGTGGTTGATTTATTAAATTAAATTAGATCAATGTCAAACAAAATTTCAAAATTATAAAAGATATTAAAGATCCGATTTATTTATCAATGGTAAATGTTATTAATTTTTTAAGTCTAAGGATTACTAACAAAGTTGTAGTGAATAAGATACAACACATTACTATTATATATATAGAACTATACCAAAAAAAATTAGTTGAACATTAGTGGTTGATTTATTAAATTAAATTAGATCAATGTCAAACAAAATTTCAAAATTATAAAAGATATTAAAGATCCGATTTATTTATCAATGGTGAATGTTATTAATTTTTTAAGTCTAAGATTACTAACAAAGTTGTAGTGAATAAGATACAACACATTACTATTATATATATAGAACTATACCAAAAAAAATTAGTTGAACATTACTGGTTGATTTATTAAATTAAGGATCAATGTCAAACAAAATTTCAAAAGATATTAAGATCCGATTTATTTATTATTAAGGAAACAATATTTCTTTTTTTTTTTGGCCAACAAAACAATATTTCTTTTTAGTCAATACGTTTGCACAAATACCTAAGAATTTGAATTAAAAAAATATCTAAGAATTTAATTAATGTAAGTATTTCAGTTATTATAGTATTACATTTAATTAATGTAAGTATTTTAGTTATTATATATATTACATAGGAATTAAAAATTATTAATTGAAATAAGGGTGCGGTAAAAGAAATTATAAAAATTTTAATATAATAATATATTTAATTTAATTGATAAATAAAATTACATATTGAACCTTAAAAGTTTAATTTGATAAATACATGTTTACCCTTTAAATGAATACTAAACTTTTAAAATTAAAAAGGTTATTTTAGATATTTCAGGCCAATGTTTTGAAGTTTAGACTTATATAGTATATAGATATAGATATATTAAATGACCCAAACAAAAATTCCATCCATACCAAGATGCAAATTAGCCATTCAAAGAAACCTACCCTTTGTGCCAAACTGCCATGTGCCGCTCTAATAAGTTTACCATGTATGTTTAGCGCGAAACATACTGTGTTGTAATAAGTCAGGCACTTTGTAAATTGTATGATTTAGTTTCAAAGATATACTAGTAAAAAAAATACTAGAAGTCTTGATGAATAATAGAAATAAAACGAGAATGAATGATAATGGGGTGAGCGTATTATTGTTGGGCCTTTCATGTCTGCCATCCGTTGACCCTTCCATCGGGTTCGCCTATGGGGACCGAAAGTTTTTCTCTCTATGGAAGCGCAGCCGCAAGTGAGCGGCAACCCTCTGTCATCTTGTCGTATTGTGGTTTGACAATTCCCGACTTTGGAGGCTTTAAAGTTTGTCTCTGACATCTTAAAAGCTTAAAAGACTGCTTGAAGATTGGCTGTTCTGACAAATGAGCTTAGTTTGACTATTAAAAAGTCATCTTTTAATGACTAGGAAGGTAAATTTAGCTTTGTAAGCTACACCCTTTACAAGCTCTTAAGATGAATATTTTAACTTCTCATTTGCTTTTAATTAAATAGGTTTCTAGAGTTCTAGAGTTCTCAAGTCAAATAGTCAAATAGGACTTCTTGACTCCGGGTGAGAACTTGCTTTGAGTTTTACTACCAATTTCTACTTCAGATCATATATAGCTTGGAAGATAATTAAAAGACTTATTAAGCCACTGCCATTATCCGTCAGTCAGATACAAATTACAGACTCAACCTTGATTATCGATTGAAGGCGATCATAAATATAACTGAATTAGAAAAATGTGTTAAAACTTTTGTTGCATGTCTGTCCCTATCTCACATAAAAGATTATTATCCAAGTTTTTTTGTCCAGGTTTGTTACCTTCTTTTTGTCAATGGATTTTTAGTTATTGATCATTCTTATTAATGCTTCTATGCAAAACTATTTCATTCCAAAGATACAATCATCTCAGAAGCATCTTATTGACTGTTACTATACTAGCAGTTTTTTCATTTTTGGAGTCTTGAATTGTGTCAGTGATGATCTGTGAAGCATTATTGTTATAAAAGATTAGGCCTTTGTTGGCAGGTTCAGACAATTGATCTGGCATTTAGCTAAAAAAATATAAAAAAGTAAGAATATTATCTAGCAAACTGCTAACTATCTTGAAGTTATTGAGTCATCTAACTAAATATTGACATTGCCACTGATTTTGTGCTTGTTTATTCTCTTTTACTTATGTTTTGCACTTCAACTGTAAAATTGATTTATGTTAGAACATGTTAACTATTGTTTGATTAACATCATGATTATGGCATTATTCTTTGGCAATGTATGACCATTACTATTATCAGAATTTAGACACTTTAGTTTTTTTTGTTCAGTGAAGTTCGTCTTGAAGGATTAGAGACGCTTGATTATCTGGATAACCTACAGAACAAGGAGCGATGTACTGAGCAAGGGGATGCAATAACATTTGAAACAGAAGTGAGTTCATGGTGAATTTTATTCTCTATCTGCTTGCAATTAGGTTGGTTAACTGTTTACCTATTTTAATTTTGGTTAAATAGGTGGACAAGATATACCTCAGCACTCCTACAAAAATTGCAATTCCGGATCATGAAAAGAAGAGAACCTTTGTAATACGCAAACATGGACTCCCTGATGCTGGTTAGATTTATATTTTCCGCCTGGTCTTTTTTTTTTTCCTTGTTTCTTCCTACTATTATGTTTATGGGGCCTCTTATTCTGTAGGATGTTTCTATAGATGCTCTCTAGCACATAAACAAAAATATTTCATGTTGTTACCAAAAATAAAAATTTTAAAATAATGCTTTATTATGTTTTTGCTCATTGATAGTAGAGGAACTACTTTGTCTTTTCTCTTGGGGATAAGACTGCTCTAAGATGAGATATGACTGTGATCTTGGTTATACTTATGTGTACTGGGGTAGCTTCCCGCACGTCCTGGAACCCTCAGGGGCCTTCTAGAGCCTTCCAGAGGCCTCTGGTGCGCGCAGGGGGCACGCTGGGCCTTCCTGGCACGTGGCCTGCGCGCCCCTTGGGCCTTCTGGGTGCCCAAGTGCTTGGCTGCCTAGACCAGGTGCTGCAAAAGTCTAAGGCTGTCCGCACAATGTCGAGGCTCTCTCGCACACCCTTGACATATGGACCCTGGCTGAGATTTTTCCACCAACCATCACCAACCTATGAAATTGGCCTGAAAAAAACAAAAGAAACTCTGAGAACCTCTTATATAGGTTATGGGTAGATGATAGGACTACTTGTGGAATCTACTTCTCCGTTTCTTTTCAGATCTATATTCTGGACATGTGTCTTGAACTTCAAATCGAGCTTTTTACCAACTCCCATAGATGTATCAAGTTCTTGTAATGTATGCATATATGAAATGCAGAAAAACAGCCCACTGAAAAATAGCCTGGAATGCCTTTTGAGAAGTTAATATCTCAATTTTGTTCTTTTCACTAATGTTCTTTATTTTTCCTTTTGCATGCAGTGGTGTGGAATCCGTGGGATAAAAAGGCAAAGGCTATGGCTGATTTTGGAGATGATGAATATAAGCATATGCTCTGTGTCGAGGCTGTTGCTATTGAGAAACCTATCACATTGAAGCCTGGTGAGGAATGAAGAAGAAGGCAAGAACTTTCTACTGTTCCTTCTAGTTACTGTAGTGGGCAACTTGATCCTCAGAGAGTCCTCCAGCGAAGCTGAAGAACCCATTATAGTGATCAATTGTGTACAGGTAATCTTCGTTGATTGTTACTCTGTCCCCATATATATGTCCATTTCTAGAAGGTTTATTTGTTCCTAATTAGATGTCCATCCCACCAATTAAGGTCAATTTTACCTATATAACCCTATTTAAGTCACTTGAATAATTGTGGAGAGAGAATGGAAGGAGAGGTGGAAAAAGGGTAGAAACGGAAGAAATGCTTAAATCTGCTAAAAAATTAGGGAAGTAATATTTTTCTTAATTAACGTGAAATGGTTAAAAGGGACATTTAAATGGGAACGGAGGGAGTAATAAGCAATACTCTATTTCTAACCTTCCCCCCAAAATAAATAAATAAATAAAATCTGGTGTAAATTATTGATTGACCAATATGTGATAGTTTGGGCCATTAAATATTATCTTTCTGGCATATCTGTTGAAGGTCTGATCCATTTGTCTATTAGCATACTGTTTCAAGAACTATAGCAGTTATTTATTAAGCTATATGCTGTTGTGAATGCTGAGTATACCCCAATTGCCTAATTAAAGGCCCTAAGAAAGCAAACTCAAGGGACATAGCCATAAGGCCCTAGGAGCCGATATGGGCCGGGCGATCCTGCAAAGCCCACCAAGATCAAAGCCCATCCAACAGGCCTCACGCACTCCAATGCCACACGCTTCGGAAATAAAAGTGGACCAACGTAAGGCATCCCACTATCACCTCCCCAATGAAAGCTCAATATCCCCCAAGCTGAAGTAGCAATCAAGTTAGAAAGACAGATCAGGAACAGGCCAGAGCCCACCAAAAAGCCTATCAAGGTGATCCTGCGGACAGACATTAAAGACGGTGTCACTCAAATCAGCTCCACACTGGCCCCGCCCGAACAGCAAGTGCTTTCAAAGTTTTTAGAGGAGAATGCAGATGTGTTCGCATGGTCACCTGATGAGATGCCAGGAATACATCCGGATGTGATCAGCCACAAGCTAAACGTAGACCCGATGTTCAAGCCGGTCAAACAGAAAAAGCGGCTGCACGCCCCAGAAAAAATTCAAGCAATCCGAGAAGAAGTAGACAAGCTTTTAAAGGCGGGATTCATAAGAGAAGTTCAATACCCGGACTGGGTGGCAAACGTGGTAATGGTGAAAAAAGCAAACGGAAAGTGGAGAATGTGTGTCGATTTCACCAACCTCAACAAAGCCTTCCCAAAGGATAGTTTCCCATTATCGTCTATAGATAGATTGGTAGATGTTTCAGCAGGCCACAAACTGCTAAGCTTCATGGACGCTTTCTCAAGGTACAATCAGATCTGATCGGTCGTCAACAAATCATAAAAATAAAATTCCCAATAAATTCCTAACTTAAGCAGATAGGGCAAGCAGGGGTCGAACCCACAGAGAAATAGGTTATTAGTCTTTTCCTTAAAACGATTAAACAAATTAAATAGAATTTTTATAGTAAAATTAAACCTAATCAAACTAGTAATTAAAATCAATCAAGAGAACAATCAAGAAAATTAAAGAAAACAATTAACAAGAAAGCAGTGAATAATTAAGAAAACAATTGATAAAAACCTCCAACATAGAATTAATATCCCTCTTGACAATTATAACATGGATCATTGATATCTAATAATTATGAAAATAAAGAATAGCTTGTCGGAATTAAATCCTAAATCACCTTAATTAGATAAGATTACTCGCAAGAGCTTAAATTACCCCTTTTTCCTCCTAACTAATCAATTAGCCGCAAAGCCTTAAAGATTTGCTAGGGATCAAAGCATTAAGAACTAGTAATTTATACAAGCACAAAGAGCAATTTCTCACTCAAAGTTCCTTATCTCCCTTGGAAGGGACTTCCGTCCTCCCCCAATTGCTACAAACAACCAAGCCGGAACGTCAATCCTCGACTTGATCTAGCTAATGCTAACTTAATTTATCATGAAAGTGCCGGCTCAATCAATCAAAACAAGCAACATAGAATTAAAACAGAGATCAAAAGAATACTCTAACAATTATCATATATAAGCACAAAATCTCACCAATATATATGTCAAGAGATCAATTAAATTCTACATTGGAGTTAAGAAAAGGATTACTCACTCATAAATTGAGTGAGCATCCAAAGAATAAGAAGAAAAACTTATCTTATGGATGAGAAGAGAAGGGGGGCGGCGGCACAGAGGCTTTTGTCCTCCAAAACTTCAACAATTCTACAAAATAATTTCTAGATCTACTTGTGTGTGTATTGTGTTGAAAACCTAGACCTAAGGTGCCTATTTATAGTGGAAATAACCCTAGAAATTCTAATCCTAACTTGGAAAGGAGTGTAGGACGGTTTAAGGGTCTAACTTGGACTCCAAGTTGAATTAAAAGTCTTTCTAGAGTAGAATCCAAGTCAAAATAGGATCCTGAATTTTTGCTGGATTCGTGCAGTGACTTCAACGGCATTTTTGGGCTTGAAGATGGCAGAATTGAGTCTTGGACTTCAAAAGAACGTTGTAGATCTCGGAGTCAGCTTTCCAACGAGTACTCATGGGCTTCAAACGGAGGTCTGAGCAGAAAGTTATGAATTTTCTACCAAAACTGCTCCTGAATCTTAATCCTGTTAGGACTAGAATCGGGAATCTACGGGATTTTGGTATTTCCTTGGATTTAGGAGTCATTAATTGGGATTTTAATTCCAATTAATATTTTATATGGGCTAAGTATTTTCCCACATAAATGATCCATAAATACCAAAGCTTGAGAATTTATCCATGGCTTGTCTTCAATTAAAGCTCCAATTCTTCAATTCTTCCTCTTGAAATAAATCTTCAATGGTCTTCAAGTCTCCAATTTATCTTCAAATGGTCTTCAAACACGAACTTCGAATCTCCAAATCTATGCTCAAAATTACTTTGCTAAAATCTGTGTAAAAAGTTATCAAAATAGCTCCAAAAGAGGTGAAAAATAACAATTTCTCAATTTCACATCACTTAAGAACTTAAAACACAATTATCATCAAAATAGCATATAATTAAGCATAAATAGATCCAAAAACATAGTAAAATAAGTATAAAAATAGGGTTGTTTTTGGCTCAATCAAGATCCTAATGGACCCAGCAGACGCTGAGAAGACCACTTTCATTATAGAGGACGGATTGTACTGTTATAATGTTATGTCATTTGGTCTCAAGAACGCAGGAGCAACATACCAACGCTTGATCAACAAAGTTTTTAAAGACCAAATAGGCAAATCAATGGAGGTGTACGTGGATGACATGCTTGTAAAAAGCCCAAACATGAAGCAACACTTGGAGGACTTGGCAGAATGCTTCAAGTATCTTAGGGCGTATAATATGAAGTTGAACCCGACCAAATGTACCTTCGGGGTAGAAGCAGGGAAGTTCCTGGGCTTCATTGTATCCAATAGAGTCATCGAAGCTAACCCAGAAAAGATCAAGGCTATACTGGATATGCCCCTACCAAGCAAAGTAAAAGACATCCAGATACTGACGGGCAGAATCACAGCTTTGAACAGATTTGTGTCTAAATCGGCAGAGCGGTGTTTGCCGTTCTTTAAGATTCTCAGGACCAAATCCCGTTTTGTATGGACACCAGAATGCCAGGAAGCTTTTGATCAGCTGAAGAAGTACCTTACCTCCCCCCCCCTCTTGAGCAGGCCTGAGCCAAATGAAGAATTGTACCTGTACTTAGTTGCAGCAAGTGAGACAATCGCGGCTGTGTTAGTCCGAGAGACTGATCAAGGCCAACTACCGGTCTACTATGTGAGCCGAGCGCTACAAGGAGGGGAAGGGAACTACAGTAGAATAGAAAAAGTGGCATATGCCCTTATAATGGCTTCCAGACGGTTGCGCCATTACTTTCAATCCCACAAGATTATTGTGTTAATAGACCAACCCCTCAAGGAAGTACTGCAGAAGGTGGACTCATCTGGGAGACTGCTAAAATGGAATATAGAGCTGAGCGAATACGGTATCGAATACAGACCGAGGAAAGCAATTAAAGCACAAGCTTTGGCCGACTTCGTGGCCGAGTGTACGTTCCCAACTGAAAACGAGAATCCACCCAAAGAACTAGAGCTGCAAAAAGAAGCAGCAGCTGGGCATCCCCCAGAAAGTAAAGCTGTTGGGCAACCCCCAACTCAACCTCTCACCGAGCATCCCTCGGTTGAGAAAGCAACGACAGGCCAAGTTCCCACCAAGGAATGGCATCTATTCGTGGATGGATCCTCTACCAAGGATGGGTCAGGGGCAGGAGTACTTCTGGTATCCCCAGAGAAAGAAGAGTACCAATACTGCCTCACATTTGGGTACCCACTCTCAAACAATGCTGTCGAATACGAAGCAATGATAGCCGGAATGGGATTGGCCTTACAGCCCAAAGCAGACCCCATAAAACTATACACAGACTCTCAACTAGCTGCTCAGCAAGTGATAGGCAAATTCGAAGTGAAAGAACCAAGCCTGATACAATACCATCAGAGGGTGAAAGCACTGTGGGGCAAATTTAAGAAGATCGACGTTATACATATCCCAAGAACAGACAATACCAGGGCAGACGCGTTGTCAAAACTAGCATCCTCAAATTCAACAGCAACTAGGGGAAAAGTCTTCATGGAATATATAGAGACTTCATCCTCCGCAAAACCTTTACAGATATGTTGTGTAGAGGAGGAGACGGAGACTTCTTGGAAAGACGAGATTGAGAAGTATTTGAAAGGGGATCTCCTGCACCTATCCTAACGAGAACGGGCAATCCTTCAACGTCGTGCAGTAATGTACATCCTGGTTGACAACACATTATACAGAAAATCATTTACCCGCCCATTCCTAAGGTGTCTGGATAATGATCAAGCAAACTATGTCCTGTGAGAGATCCATGAGGGGGTATGCGGGAATCATGCTGGAGGAAGGACGTTAGCACAGGTGGCCCTACGGCAAGGATACTATTGGCCGACAATGAAGGCAGACGCCCAAGACTTGGTCAAGAAATGTGATAAATGCCAGAAATTCGCAAAAGTCCCAAGACTACCCACGGAAGAGCTCAACGTTGTAAAAGCAGCATGGTCGTTCGCCATGTGGGGACTTGACATCATAGGTCCCTTCCCAAAGGCGCTCGGAAAAAAGAAGTACGCCATAGTAGCATGCGACTACTTCACCAAATGGCCAGAAGCTGAACCACTGTCCAAGATAAACAAAGAGGCGGTAGAAGACTTCATATGGAAAAATATTGTAACGCGTTTTGGCATCCCCAACGCTATAATCTCTGATAATGGCCTGCAACTGCAGGCCAAACATATCAAGCGCTTCTGCAAGAAGTTCCACATCAGAATGGTAGCCAGTGCAGTAGCATACCCCCAGACGAATGGCCAAGCTGAAAGCACAAATGGAAAGATCCTGAGAGCAATCAAGAAAAAGTTGGAAAATGCAAAAGGGAAATGGGTTGAAGAACTTCCAGACGTCCTATGGGGAATCAGGACAACATTCCACAGTGGAACAGGAGAAATCCCATTTAATCTGGCGTACGGCACCGAGGCAGTAATCCCTGGTGAGATAGGAGCTCCAACCTTCAGAACGGCAAACTTCAACCAAGACACTAGTGAAGAGGGACTTCGAACTAACCTAGACCTGTTGGAGGAAACAAGGGCGGTCGCCCAAATTAGACAAGCAAACAGGTCCCAGTAGGTAGCCAGATATTTCAACAAAAGGGTGAAGAACAGACAGTTCCAAGTTGGTGACCTAGTGCTCAGAAGCTGCGAGGCAAGCTGGCCCACGACCAAGAGAAGAAAGCTATCTCAAAACTGGGAGGGACCGTACCGAGTGGTAGAAGTTCCAGGCAGAGGAGCTTACAAACTCCAAACCATGAAAGATGCAGCTGTCCCCAGGATCTGGAATGCTCGCCACCTCAAGAAGTATTACCAGTAGGAGTATAGTAACAAGTGTTTCCTTTTATGTTTAAGTACATTTCCATATCAACAAGTTTTGTAAAGAAAGGGGACTCACCCCAACATTTAGAATGTATACAAAGCATACCATCCAAATTTAAATCAGTAAAAATTCAGAAATTTTCAAGTCCAATGATAGTTACCCAGATCAAAGTTCGAAGGAATAAGAGCGGTATACAAAAAGTACCCCCATGTACAAATGGCATACCGCCAATAAAAAGTCCTCCCATAATAGGGAGGAAGCAGAGGCCCATAGAGGAGCCTTTGTTAAACGCAATAAGCCATAAAGGCAAGCCACAACCTTATAAAGGATGGCCGAAGAGCGTTACATAAGAGGCTTAAAAAATCATAACACGTATGGAAATCCCGAAGGATAACTCACCAACGTGACGTACGATAGAGTCCCTGTAAAGGCCCAAAAATCGATAAAGGAAAAAATAACTAAGGCCAGGATGGACTCACGCTAAAACCTCAAAACGAGGTTCAGCGATCGAGACCGCGGGATGCTAGCCATCAAAAGCGTACGATAAAGGTTGGAAAAACTGACCTCCCCAAGGGGCGTACGACAAAATCTAGCAAAATTGCTAAGCATAACTAAATCAAGGCAAGGCATCGATGCATGATAAAAAGCCATCATGAAATCAGAAATGAAGCATAAAATAACATCTATGAAAATACTTATGATACAACATCAATAAGTAAAAAGAAGATAAAATTCAACTTAAAACCCCTCATAAGAAGGGGATTGTTCATTACAAGTTTGGATTTCCAAGAAAATAGGGAGCCCGCCACAAGGGCATTTGGATTTTCCACAACGGGAACATATAAAAAGAAAAAAGACAGTGGGATAAGTGTCCAAAACTAAATGCATAAAACTTAAAAAGAGTTTTCAGATTTCAGAGATTATGCAGAGGAGTCTAGGCTCATGGCTGGGCTGGCTCATCACCAGGTGGGGCGGTTTCATTCGGAGGAGGAGTAGCAACTTCCGGACGCACGGCATCCTCAGGATCAGCAGCGGCTTCTTCGAGGGGAATGGCAGCAAAGGACTCAACATCCAAGGAGTTTAAGCTCTCCACAAGAGTTGGATGTGCCGACCTCAAATGATACAGCAACCTGTTAACAGCATCTCGCCGAGCGTCAACGATGGAGTCGGCCATATCAGCTGCATCTTTGAGGGCTTCATCCTTAGCTGCCAAAGCTTGGGATAAATTCCACTGAGCTTCTGACAGTTCCCCCTAAAAGAAAATGGAATAAGTTAATTGCAACGAAAGACAAAAAAACCTACGAATGAACAATTAGAGTGTACCTCAAGCACCTCAATTGTCGATTGTCGCACGCCCAAATCCTGGACATACCTATTGTACTTCTCCTCCAACTGCAAGAAGTTCTTCTCCACCTCGGCGTAATCTTTCTTCAACAGCTCCAGGTTCTTCTCAGCCGCAGATCGGAGGCTCGCCTCATCTTCCCAACGCTGCTCAAAGTGGTCCCTAGTCTCCCTGACGACCTTAATGTCTTCAACGATCAGATCCCTAGCTTGCTCGGCCCTGGCAACCTTATCTTCAGCAATCTTCACAAGCTCCTTATACTTGGCTACCTCGTTTCTGAGACCCTTCAGTTCGGCGCTGGTAGCAGAGCACGGAGCATGTGTTAGGAGGAATTTTGCGAAGTCAGGTTGCTTCAACTTGAGGTGATCGAAGTGGCGGTTAAATTCGGAGTGAGCCATAGTCATAACCTGGAGTAATTGCAAAAATAAGTATAAGATCGTGAAGGCAAAGTAAAGAATGCAAAAATTCGGAACATGCAATCTTACATGGCAAACGCCAGCATAATTCATAGCCATGCGCTCACACTCTTGCAAGGCCTCATAAGTCTCGAGATCAGCCTTCTCGCCAAAGTAGAGACCATTCGCCATCAGGGCCCCCATCAGGTCAGACAGAACAGGCCGATCGCCCAATCGCTCGACCTCAGCATTATACCATCGGGCGAACGACCCAGTAATGAGGCCAGCAAAATACCCTGTGGCCCCAGCAGCAGGGGGAAGATTTGTCCTAGCAGATGGGGAGCCTGATCTATCACGCCCCGCAGTCGACCGAGCACCGATAGGTTGAGCGGCACGACCACGTGACGGAGTAGCCCCACGACCTTGAGCAGCTCTCCCAGCACCTCTACTAGGTAGGGCAAGAGCCGAGCCACGGCCTGGAGAGTGGGAGTGTGGAACGATGGCAGCTGGAAGAGCGGGTGGGGGATGAGAAGGCTGAGAAGCCCCACGACCTTGGCCTGCGGACCAGAGGCAGCCCCACCTGGAGTGCTGGTACTCGCCCCCGTCTTCCTTCTTTTGTTAGCAAGCCTCTGCCAGACTGGAGTTTGTTGACTGGACATAGCCTCGGCCTCAGAAGCAGCTTCAGCAGCAAGCAGAGCGGTATCACCTTCCCCACCTACAAAACAAAAGGCAACAGTTATAACCTTAAAAGATTACGCACAAGAAAAAAGAGGAGCGGGTCTTGGAAATACCACTCCAGTCGAACGAAGTACCTTAAAAAGAAAATCCAAAAGACTTAAAAAGCAACCATCAGGATTTATTAAACCAGGCACGTTCGACGTAAGAGGGAGCCCCTGACTCCGCATGTGAGCATCATGAAGACTTTTAAGCGCCATATAACCCTTACCAGCCCCAAGACCTATAGGCGCAGCAATCTCAAAAAGCATAGGAACAGCCTCATCAGCGACACCCATTCCAACACCCTCCTCCTGACCACCTTCCCCCCCTCTTCACCATCAACATGGTCGTCCGACCTAGAAGGAGTGCCAGGAATAAAAGGTTGGTGCTGCCGTGCGCCCCCCTCACTAACTAACACCCCACCTTTCCACTCCTTGAGCACATAAGTGACAACCTCTCGATTAGGCAAATACATATGGCCACGATCCCCAACGTTGTTAACTATGACCATTTTATCGTCGAAGGGAAGCGGTGTCACAGGAAGAAGTTGAGGAGAAAGACCACTTAAAAATAACCGAGTCCGGTCAAGGAGGCTGGCAAGGCTATGCTCCACACACTGCAAATACTTAGCCTGGAGCTTCATCTCATCAGTCAAAATCATATTTTCCTTCTTGTTCAGACTGCTAATGACATTCGAATCATGGAGCACCCACTTCGTCTGGAAACCCCACTCCAACTCCTCATTTATTTCAACAGCAAAAAACTGCGGCTTCCAGTTGTGGTTGCTGCTCACTCCAGCCAGAGGGCTACGACCACCCCTACTATTCAGAGAATATCAACACTTCCCCTTCTTCGAAATGAGAAAGCGCTCTCTGATCACATTAACCTCAGGCTTCCACCCTTGATAAATACAGCATTGGACGTACGCCGTTAGCATTTGAAGGCTGTTTGGAAGAAGCTGGGTGAGAGCCACTTTGTAATAATTAGTGAACTCGACGAAGAAAGGGTGGGCAGGAAGACGGAAGCCGTCGTCGAAGAATAGCTTGTGAAACATGATGTGACGTTCGCCCTTAGAGATACTGTACAATCTCTCATCCCGAGTAGCATACGACGCCTTATACCCATAATAGCGGGACAGCCCAGCATAACAGCAAGTGAGCCGAATGGCACTTCGCTGTTTATCCCAGTCGGCCACATCAGTCAGATAGCAGGAAGTGAGGTTTGTACAGTCTGTTAAGGTCGTACGGCACATTTCCTCGTACTCCTGATAGCCTGGACCGGGTAGAATAGAGCCAAACACACTGGTAAGGTTCCCAGAATAGGCCCTCTCGGCAGTAGGAATGAAGTTACCTTCAAGGAGCCGTGCGGGACACACCCAAACACCAGGATCCCAGTTGGCGCCACCTCCTCATTCTGAATGTCCTCCTTAGCCACTTCCCCCTCAATGGGGTCAGGAACCCCAACAACCTCATCAGGCCTCAGCACCCCCATCCCCAAGTCAGCCAAACCCCGAAATATGGGATCTTCCTCCTCACCACCCGCAGTTACACTCCCATTACTGGTCTGATGAACACCCTCGCCGTTTGGAGAAGGATGATAGGTCTCGTCGTCCGACATCCTAACTAAAACAACTAAACCTAGAAACACAAAAAATGGCTGAGTAACAAGCCAAAACTTACCGAGAGTTGTACTCTCAACGCTGGACAGACTAATTTCAGGAACGGGAAGCTCTAGAGCTGGCGGGACAAAGGGTCCAAGGGAAGAATCAGAGGAAGACGATGAAGAAGAAACAAAAGGACGAGAGTCGCTACTGACGTCTACGATAAGAGGTTCCGACGGGACAAGAATCTGGACCGAAGAACTAGAGTGGCTAGAAAACGCCACCGGAAAAACCAGTTTTGGACGGAAAAGTTGCTGGAGGAAAAACAAAGAGTAGACAAACAACAAAACCTACAGTCAAAATGGAAAAAATCAAATAAACAACCGTGAAACAAACCAATTTTATGTGAAAACGAGGAGAAAAGCGATGGGAATTTGACATAACCTTGGAGAGAAAAAGGAAGGAATATTCTTGATTTCAGTTGAGAAACTGAAAAAGAAGACTGAAGGGGAGAATTTATAGGAGGAAGAAGACATCAAGGAGCGGGAAAACGAAAAGACGCCCCTCCTCGAAAACCGGCAAAAACTTAAAAGCCAGCAATGAACGCTTGACAGGTGGCAAAAAGTGGAGAAACTTTTCGGATTTCAGAAGGCAGAAAGGCAACATTCAGAAACTGAAAAGACTTTAGTCCAGCTGTCGATAATGGCGTACGACCAGCCCATCTAAAGGAGAAAGCCACCCACGCAAGACCGTACGACCTAAAGTTAGGACGCAAAACAAACCTTAAAAGAGCCGTGCGGCCAAGCCGCCCAACAAAAGATGCAAACGCAAAGCCCCCAGTTGTAGACCAAAAGGCCCAATATCAGCAAATTATGGGCCCAAGGAGGAGAGATAACGGGCCCAAACCCAAGAAAAAGCAGAACCAAACAGAAGCCCAATAAGAAACCCTAGATTTTGGGAGGGAAACGACGCTTTGAATTTCGAAAACTTAACCGCCAGAAAACCCCTATAAATAAAGACACAAACCAAGCAGGTTGGCTATCCATTTTTTCATCAAAACCCCCTTAGTCATTTCTCAACCCAGATAAATCTCCCCCTCTAACCTTTCCCTTCCGGCCACCGAAAACTCTGGATAATCTACCTCCACTGCTGGCGATCCACTTCACCGACGAATTACTAGCTGCGATCAGGGTCCTTGAAGGAATAGTGGGGATAACCTATCCAAATAGACACTGTCTCCCGATGGACCTAATGATGAAGGACTTCTGCTTGCTGTACATAGGCAGAGTCGGCATCAACGATAGGAGGCAACAAGACACCTCCACGCGTGGTTGAGAATGGAAGGGATCCCTCCGTCACCTGAAACAGTATTGGACGCTTTGCAGCAGAGAGGCCTTGTGGAAGAGCTGATGGTCCGAGGGCTGATGCACAAGGTGCCAAGGGAACTACCCTTGACAGTCGAAGAGACACCGGAGCCAAACGCAACACTGTTGGTCGAAGAAGGAGGCCCCCTCGAGTAGAGTCACACTCAACAGCAGCAAACTGCGAGTAGTAACCATCGAAGCCGCGACAGCCCAATGCTTCACTGTGGAAGCAAGCTCATGGGCAATCCCACACAGGGGACTCATGAAGCACCGACTGCAATTCCAGGCAACATCAGACGACCCAGAAAGTGTGGAGGAGAGGATTGATTGGCTCCATTGGCGCTCCAACGTAAGGCATCCCACTATCACCTCCCCAATGAAAGTGGTTGTCTACAACACCAGAGGAGCTGCGAACCCCGGTTTCCATGAAACTATAGAGCAGTTGAGAGATGATCATCAGCCCGACCTCCTTATAATCACAGAAACCAGAGTCTCTAGTGATAGAGCCGAAAGTATCAAAGAAGAACTAGTGCTGCAAGGAGAGTATTCCATCGAACCAGATGGCTTTTCAGGAGGAGTATGGTTCCTGTGGGACTCTGATGAATGGGAGGCTGACCTGGTCAGTGCATACCACCAAGATATAATCCTCGAATTCAAGCCCTCCCTCGAACGCCTACTTCAGCTCCAGTAACCCGATGACCCAAGTCAACAGCATCTGTGAACAGGCAAGCAGCCTACCCAGCGAAGGACCATTCACATCTCCTTTATGTATTAGTCGCTTTATTTTAACTCTCAAAGAATTTTAACATTTCAATAAAAATATGGTTATAAAATGCCTCTGTCGAGCATGACACACAAAAGTGGGCATCCTCCACACCAACAAAAGCACACGGTCAAGCATCCCTCGGCTGAGCGAATAAGGGGACAGCCCCCGCCAAAATAAGTAAATAAGTATAACTCAACCGTACGACCCAGGAGGCATCCCCTCCTATGTAAGTCGTACGGTCAAAACCTTGCCTGCCGTACACCCGGAGTTAAAAAAAAAAAAAAAAATTTGGTCTCACGACTGAGAAATATCGAAGAGCTCAAAAACAAAGAACTCCCACCCACCCGCCCATGGCAAGCATAAAAGGGAGTCGTTCGTCCGGTCACTGTATAACCACCCTCACGCCTGGGGGGCAATTGTTGAGTATACCCCAATTGCCTAACTAAAGGCCCTAAGAAAGCAAACTCAAGGGATATAGCCATAAGGCCCTAGGAGCCAATATGGGCTGGGCGACCCTGCAAAGCCCACCAAGGTCAAAGCCCATCCAACAGGCCTCACGCACTCCAATGCCACACGCTTCGGACCCTAAGCGGGTCAACGCGCGGGTCTAGCAACCTGACTGCGCCCTCGTGTGAAGGTAACCGCCTTTCAGACCCTATAAATACCCTAGGATTACCCTATTTGGAGGTATGATTTCTGACCCTACTACTTTATAGCACTGAATCCCATTATTCCTTACATTTAAGGGAATCTGACTTAAGCATCGGAGTGCTAACGCAGGGCATCCCCCTGCCACTCAGGTGTTCTTTGTCTTGCAGACTATCATTCTTGGGATCAGTGCCCCCGAGTGGTGTCCTAATGCAGAGCAATCTCATTAAGGCATCAACAGTGAACTTCCTTGTTGTTCCTCTTTTTCCCCCTTCTGCCTACCCAATCTGGTTCAATTTTGAAAATCAATGTCAACTTCTTAGTTTAGTACATGTAACATAGATCTTTTGCTGATCTTATTGTGATATCGAGGTCTAGCAAGTTTTTGGCCTGTAGACTGTTGATGCAGGAGCTTTGTACCACAGCAGTGCCCCTGCCTTCCATTTTCTCTAGTTAAGCACCTATTTTGTCCTCTTTCTCTCTTTTCTCTGAAGTTGAATGAGGTTAGATGGTGCAGTTTAGGAGTGTAGACCTTTATGTCTATTGCATTTTGTGATGTTGCACAAGGGATGAGGAAAAGGAATCTCAACAAGTTTACGTAATACAAGAGCAAAACAACCGAACTTAATTGAAGTGATTAATTTTATTTTCCAGTTCATTATTGCAGGTGCATTGGATTGTTATGACAAATTATTTCATTTGCTGATTTATTTTATTTATTGATAGATTTTGTATGTATATTGCCTTAAATCATAAATCTTTAATCTTTAATCTAGATTTGATACATATATTGCTTTAAATCTTTAATCTGGGGTGTTCATTTATGATTAGTTAACTACTCCCTCCGTCCCCATATATATGTCCATTCTAGAAGATTTGTTTGTCCCTAATGAGATGTCCAACCCAATTAATTAAGATCAATTTTACCTATATAACCCTATTTAAGTCACTTGATTAACGACTCTCCCAACCACTATGTTTAAAGTATAAGGAAAAGGAAGGGTAGAAATGGAAAGAAAGCTTAAATTTGCTAAAAAATTAACAAAATAACTGTTTTTCTTGATATTTGTGATATGGTTAAAAAGGACATTTAAAAGGGGACGGAGGGAGTATAAATTTTCTTTTTGGCTAGGAGTACTGATTTATTAATTTAGATGTTTGTATTGAGATAAAACCATTGCTTCATAGTAAATTTCTATGTTAAAGTAATTAAATTGCATTTCATGTCATGTTAAACAATAACCATGAAATGAGATGTAGAGCTACTTCAATTACACTGAAACATCTACAAAACTCTGCTAAAAGCTGTGGACCTTTTGTTAGACTCATATTCCTTGTTGTCTTAGGTAGGTTCATGCTCTTTATTGTTTCTTGTGTTTGGTAAGAGGTATGATCAGTTACGATTTTCCTGAATGGGCCTTAAATAGTAGGGTTGTGGCAAAATATGGGAAGTGTCCTTTGATGCTTGACTTAGTTTTTTTCTCAACTCTCTGGATTTCAATTGAATTTTGGTCATTCACAAACCATTTTGAAGCATAATAATATTAGGGAATATGAACGATTGAGTAAAAAGCATGTCATAGCTCCCGGTTTTCTTCGCCTCTTCTGTATTGCTATGTTTGTGTTAGTTAATTACTTAAACGGCAACTCTCATATCTTATCACTACTACCCTGAAGCCCGCCTAAGAATTGGAGGGGTATGGACACATGCTTTAGTCTCAAGAAAAATCATGCCAACCTACTCTGCATCATCATCTGATCTTTTGCATTAGTCTCTAGATTTTTTATTTTTTTATTTTTCATTTTTGGTTAAATCATTTAGAAGTCTGCTGGTCCAAGCATTTGCTGGCTATCTGTTTTGAAAGAAAATGGGGGCCCTTAAAAGTGCTTTGAAATCAATTAAAAGTTATTTTGAAAAGCTGGGATTATATTGTCTCTTCTCACTGTTATCTCAATTAGCTATGTCTGTTTTCTTTGCTATACGAATTAAGAAAGTAATGGCGAGGCGATATTTGCTCAATTTATCACCGATGTGCTTGATTTATATATGTTACTAATAGTGTGCGGAATTTGTCTTGGCTACAATTACCCTTTGTTTTTATAGGGCGAGATGATGCTGTCTTTGAGTTAGCTACACCTGATTCTGTGCGTCTTAATGAAAGTCATATTGATGAATTTGTCTTTTGACAAGCAATCACATTCATTTCTAATAGAATTTACCATGCAGGTATTATGGATGGATCCTCATTACTAGAAAACATACTTTTCGTAACGACATTTAGCAATGACTAAAAAATGTCGTTGCGAATGTTGAGTATTGGCAGTAACCTTTAAAAGTCGTTGCCAAATATTGCTTTATCGCAACGACTTTTATAAATCGTTGCCCAATCTACATTAGGCAGTACCATACGTAATAACATTTTCTGTCGTTGCGAATGCTAACATCATTCGCAACGACAAAAACAAAATCGTTGCTAAATCTTAACAGTTTTACAACGACTTCTATTAGTCGTTGCAAAATCATAGTCTTCTCACAACGACTTTTGTTAGTCGTTGCTTGATATATGTTACTAATTGATTTTCGCAACGACCTTGAAAGTCGCTACAAAAAACATGATTATTTTTGAAACGACAGATTAAGTCGTTGCGAAATCTTAAACTTTCCGCAGCGAATTTTGTTAGTCATTGCGAAATCTTAAACTTTTCGCAACGACTTTTGTTAGGTGTTGCTTAATATACGTTACTAATTGATTTTCGCAGCGACCTTGAAAATCGCTACAAAAAACATAATTACTTTTGAAACGACAGATTAAGTCGTTGCGAAATCTTAAACTTTCCGCAGCGACTTTTGTTAGTCGTTGCGAAATCTTAAACTTCTCGCAACGACTTTCGTTAGTCGTTGCGAAATCTTAAACTTTTCGCAACGACTTTTGTTAGTCGTTGCTTAACATATGTTACTAATTGATTTTCTCAGCGACAAATTAAGTCGCTGCGAAATCTTATTCAAGTCGCAATGACTTATATAAGTCATTTTCTAGGGGCAAAGTTGTAGTTTTACCAATTCGAGGGTAAAATGGTCACTTGTACCTATACTTGGTACCACAACACACCTACGAAATTATAAGAGTGAGTGACATAGGTTGAATTCCCTTATTTTCACTATAGGGGGTAATCTCGTAAATTTAATAACTACGAGGCATAATGGTAATTTCCATCGATCAAGGGTAACATGGTAATCTTAACCCAAAAGGCTCGTTACGGTAGCTTTTCAATCCTTGATGTGCAATCTTAAAGGATAATAACATGTACACCCTTTTAGGGACAAAATAGTAAATTTGCTTATCGAGGTTATTTTATTAATTTTATGCTCTTAGAGTACAATGACATTGCTTACATGTTATAGTTGTTGATTCTAGTCGGTTGGATTCGAAATCCCGGCTCAACAAGGTAAATTTGTCCACTTAAAATAATTAAGGGCAATATGGTCATTTTATAATAATCTTGATCTCCATGGAGATCTTCTCTCCAACAAATAAAATAATCTAGAGGACTTAAAGTACTTAAAACAAGCCTAAAAGCTTGTACTTATAGGCATACAACAAGTCCTAAACGAACTTTGAGTTGTCAGGGGCAAAATCGAAAAATTAGGAAAAATTGCGTCAGGCCGAACTTGATGCCTGCTTTGGGGTCAACCCGGCTCCAAGTTGAAACAGATTGTGATGTCGAGAAAGTATTTCGAATCCGACCCCAATGTGAAGGGCAATCTGACCCCAACTTGGAACAGCGACAACTTTTCTACAATCTTCATATCTTTTCATCGTTTTCACTTTCTTCAAGTCCAAATTAGGTTCCAAGTCCTTGATGAAAATTGTAAAGCCTTGAATCATCTTGGTTGAGTAAAATGTTCATGATATTTATAACCGGCTTCTGCTTAATTACAAATATGATTATGTTCAAATCAATTATAAGGGCAAATCTCTTAGAACAAAGTTACAAAAGACCAAAGTTTGTTAAACCCGTGATCAATGACAAAGTTTTCGTCTTTAATCACTCAAAATGGATGAATTAAGTGGGTATTTGACCTTTTTTGCTCTGTAACAGGGAAAATAGGGATTTGATTGTGAGAAGGAAAAACCAATCATAGTTACCGCTAATATCTACAAAGGTTAAAAAAATAATTACAATTTCCTTCTTATTAATTTTGTTAAGTATGATTTACGAAATAATAATTCCTTATATTCTTGGTGGAGTGCCACTTTTTTTTTTTGAAATTTTCCCAAAAAAAGAAAAAGCATTGAAAATTTTCAAACCATTGAAAATGAAAATTTTCAAACCATTGAAAATGAAAATTTTCAATACTTTAATCTTTTCAATGTGTTTGATAAATTTTTTAGTGTACAACTTAAAAATTAATTTTCCACAAAAAATCATTGAATTGAATAAGTAAGTGGGGAGCTTCTTATCACTTATTGTAGAATAATTTAAATGATTTCTAATTTGAAAACTTTCCTTTTTAAATTGATTTATTCTTATTAACTCCCCAAATTCAAGGGATTATATATATTTTAAGTAATAATTTATTTCCAACTTTTATTTTTTTGCTACTTATTTCCAACTTTTATATTATCAAACAAAATGATGATATTCAGTTTTTAATTTT